>CAXHKT010000379.1:428510-476010 GCA_964017195.1 Siderastrea radians
GCCGCCTGTGCAAATTTGTGACAAATTTAGAGCCCTAAATTTGCTACATATTTACTTCAGTTGCAAAGCTCGGTAAATCCGTCTTTTCGTGCAGTGTTTGGAACTGTCAGCAGTATTCCAGGAATTAAATCTGTAATTTTCATATAACTTTACTTTCTCAGACCACTAAACAGTAAAAAATTTACTGGTGGAGAAGTATTTCATTTTTAAGGCTGTCACTTTCCTAGCTAAGAGTACAATAACAGAGCTTTTTGTATGTAGCCCTAATCATTGAACGATGCATACCAGATGCCGTTCTAAGCGGCCGAATTTGGCCTTCATTTTACCTTGAGATAAACGAGGTTAAGAATGGCTCGGGGAAAAAAACGTCGCTTGAAAGTAGTTATATAGTTGGGGGTTTCAGCGCATATTTTGTGAAAATGCGCTAAAACCAAACCCAACTATATATCTACTTTCCATCTGATGGTTTACATCGGATGGTTTATATCTGATGGTATTATTTTATGTACATCTATATGTTTTTATTTCATATGGAAACTAACGCATTTTTCAATTATTTGGAGAACTATATATATTTTCATTTTACCGAGAACTATATGATTTTTTCCATTTTATAGAATCTATATGTTTTTATTTCATGTGGAAACGAACGCATTTTACATCGCGTGACTTCATACAACAGGAAGTCTTAAATTTCTCGGAAAACAGGAAGTCATACCGAGAAACAAGTCTGGACATGTCTGGTGAAAACAGGAAATGAGTCATCTATTTTCCAAGGTCATGAGATTGTCATACGATCTCTATCAACCAATCATAATGAATAAAGTTGGAAATATATTTTATAATAAAGGTTACTTACAATCATTACGCAGAAAGTTTGCAGTTAAAACATTCAACATGCCGAAGTCTATGTCAACTATCCAAAACCAGATTTCTGGATGTGAGAGGATTGTGACTGATACCTGTAGTTAACAGAAAAGCAGACTGTGCTTGCGTGACTTGTATGGAGGCCGACACAGCTGTGTCGTGACGTCACATATTCAGATTGCATAATGTCCGTAAGCGAAACTATTGATTCCATCGTTTGCTATATATCGTTTATCGTCGAAACAGCTGAGTGACACTTTATTGAGCTCATAACTACCTAGTTGATGATTCATACTTCTGATTGTTTTCATGGTATGATGTATTTGTTTGTTATTAATTAATACATTTTTATAATCTTCATGTTTGATGTTGTTCTTTATTATGTTCTTCTTAATTCCGTTGGCTGTTTTTCCACCTTTATGATTGTCTTTTATGTAACTGTACATTTTTGATCGCAAACCGACAAATTCTGTGATTGGCATTCCAGCTGCTTCATCCTTGAATTTACCAATTACCTTCTTGTTTGTCTTATCGAAATACGGAGAGTTTTCTGGATAGTCGCTGTTGTCAAATCGATCTTTGTCATTCCAAAAGTCTTGGTACACATCTTCAGCTTCAATCTCATATGTTAGACTGTCTGTGTCAGTGAATAGTAGTCTAGCCTTATTACCATACTTTTCTTTTATGTAGTTATAATGAAAATCATACATTAATGTCTTACTTAGATCAAGAATACACATACCCACATATGCCGGCCTGTTTAGAGTTAGCGTTTCTTTAATCTTATGCACTGCTACCAGATTTTCATTGAATATCTTACTGCTTACATAAGTTGGTTTAGAAGCCATCTTCAATAGTTTCTTCTCATCTGTAATAAGTCTGACATCGACACGCTTTCTTATGTTCTCCATCGTTTTACCAAATACTGAATTGTTCATTAGCTTGAAGAAATCTTTTTCGAATGAATTTTTCGCTTGAGTACGTTTTTGTGTATTGAAGTTGATGTATTGTTTAAGCCAAGGTGACTGATTGAATTCTAATACTCTATGCACTTTCTTTACTTTCAATCCAAGATCAAGATACAACTGTAGATTTCTATAGTGTAGGACATCTTTTTCTTTGTCACATAAAGTAGGGATCAGTTTGTGTACTAGTCCCGTTGAAATATTGAATTTGTTTTGTATTTTCTTGCAATAATCAGATAACATGTTATCAGTTACTTTCACTTTTTCTGGACCTAGAGGATAGTCATTATGTAGGTCATGCAACTCGTTGGGGTATTCTAGATCAACTTCTAATATTAATCCCTTCTTGCAGTCATCCATGTATTTTGCTAAGTTGATTTTATTTATTTGTTTTTCCGTCAACCATTTGAAACCACCAGTGGGGAGATATTGACTCATAGCCCAACCGTAAAGGTTGTTAGCATCAAGATACATAATATACTTTGATGGTGCTTTCTCGTCGTATTCTTTCATGTACTTATTGTTTGCTTTACCATATCGATTGGCAATATAAGATATACCACCACGCATACCTTTTTCAATAAATTGGAACATGTCTATGTCTGTCATTAGTTCTAGTTGAATATCAGTCATCTTCAACATAGCATCCCAACTCAAACCAGGTGATGTGAAATAGTGGCATGGGTCAAGTTTGTAATACTGAAGACAGGTCTTACGGAAGTTTTCAAACACATCAGCTAATAAAAGAATATCAGACTTGAGATATAGATTGTGGTATTCACCCATAGATTTTAGGTTAAAAGTATTCCAAACATTTTTAGCATGTTGATAATCTTCATCTGTTATGTGTTCACCACTCAATATGCTGTAAAATTCTTCTTTCGTTGGCAATTCTGTTTTATTGAATTTCTCAAAAGTGTCCATGTAATCATACGGATAGACACCCTTTCGCGTCATCAATTCGAATTTTTTGCCTTTGAATTTTTTGTTTGTATATTTCAAAGCTTCGGCGGGCAAGTTGCTAACCAGTTTATCCAAACTTGAGCTCATAAACTGGAAACTGTCGATGAAGGTAAGATGATTACCAAGCATGAAAGCCATATATTTTTCCATATTGTTTGGTATGGCATTGATATTCATTTGTTTCTCCTCTCCTTTCTTATTTTTGTATACATGTTTTTTAACAATAGCTCCAATCTCTTGCATTATAAAATGACTGTCATAACCTCTCAGATTATGGAATATAACAGGAATTTTAATATTATCTGGTTCAATTTTTAGTTTCAGATTACAGTCTTGATGTGCTGAGCCTCTGTATTTGCCAGTAATATGGCAATGATCTCTGACTCGAATGTCTTTTTCAGTATATTTTTTATCGCAGATGTGACATTCTTTTGCTTTTTCAAATTCCTCTTCATCCTCTTTCGTCATTTTCAATGGTTTGTTAAAAAATGTTTTCATTACTTTTTTACAGTATTTTACTTCTTCTAACATATTTTCCACGAATTTGTACACAGCCTTTTCACCCCTATATAGTTGTATTTTTTTTGTATATTTATCATCATAACAACAAACAACTTTATAACCATATCCACAGTCTGTATGTTTTTGGTAGGCTTCAGTATATGATGAATCATTATTCTGTTGACATCCTTGAATCTTCTCTGTTATAGCCTCAAAATCAGCATAGATGACAAATGGCACTGGTTGCTGCTTATGAAAATTATTGAATTTCAGTATGTTATTATCTTTAGTTGGCATATTTACTGCTTGTGTTCCATTTACTTGAATGCAATTATCTTTATGATTGTTTAATACTCTTTCAGAACTGAAACATTGCAGACAGTGCATACAAAAGTGTTTCCTCTCTTTGTGTTTTGTTTGATTGTACATGAATTTATTAAAATCCTTTATGAGAAGATAATGCTTGTTTTCATCTTTCGTTACTAGTAGTAGTTCCATATGATCTTCATACTTTTCTTTGGAAACATAGATGGGATACGGTTGTTTGTCTTCATATCCGAATACGTTGATATTGATGCTGTTTTGCTTTTCGATTTTGTTGTAATGTTTGACATTGACTGGAAATTCAATACCTGAGTAATCTAACTTTTCAATGTATTGTTTGTCAGTCTTCTTAATTCTTTGAGGATCCTTGTCTTGTGGGTTTAAATGTCTGATGTAGCACCATCTGAAGCATTCTTTGTCTTCATTTTTTATGTTGATTAATCCCTTCATTCGCAGATCGGAAGGTAGTTGGATATATGAGGATCCATTCATTGGTTTGTATTAGACAATGTTTAAATAATGATTGTCAACAGATTGAATTGTCCATCCAGAACCTTCAGATATCCACTGGTTGATCTGGTTTAATATATTTTGTTTAGACATTTGTAATGCTTCATTGATTTCTATATGGTTAATAATTGTTTGGGCTATACTGTTGAAATATGCAGTTTTAATCACTATTTCACCACCAGACATTTTGCTAAATGTAACCTTTAGTGTTTCAACATATTTAAAGCCTTTCATTTCATTCAACAAAGTTATTACATGACGTTCTATAGCCTTTCTCGTGTTTTGCATTTGGGCTAAGGGGTCTTTATTGTTTTTGATGCTGATTTCATAAGACTTAGTGTAACCTTTTAAAGCTTTGTCTGTTTGTTCTATTTTGGTTCTTGGTGTTGGAACCGGTTTTTTAACTGTATGTCTCTTAGTTCTTGGTGCTGGAACTGGTTTGTAATCATCCATAAACTCTATTGGTGGAAGAATGATGTTTTCTTCATATTCTTTAGCCATCTGTTCGACACTCTTGCGAGGTGTTGGAACCGGTTTGTAATTATCCATAAACTCTATTGGTGGAAGAATGATGTTTTCTTCATATTCTTTAGCCACCTGTTTGACACTCTTGCGAGGTGTTGGTATTGGTCTCCTTGGTGTTGGAACTGGTTTGGTATCATCTACCACAATGATTTTAGGCTTCATCACAGATTGCTTCAGAAGCAGATTGATTAATTGACTTTTACTGAGTTTCTTCAGATCTTTCTTGTTCATATTTATATGATTATATTTTTCCATTCTATATATATATACTATAGATATTCTTTTAAGTCATTTTAGGTCTGCGTTTTAAGTGTCATCAAAATTCAAATGATCCAGACAAGGATCTTTCGAACTATATTATTGAAAGATTTATACATTATGTTAATTATTTGCATTAGTGTTTTTCTTGTGCTTTTTTGTGTTCAAATGACACCATTTACCAGCAAGAGTATAATTTAGTCAATTTTTACAAACGTCACAATACCATTCCTTTTTTAGCATGTACTTCGATTTTTGTTGTTTTACAGCCTCCTTCTTATCCTCTTCAGTTGAATACTTTTTTGGTCTTCCAGGACCTCTCTTAATTTTTTGATTCTCCATATGTATATATTATAGTATTGATATTATATTTAAGTAGTTTTGATCTTCGTTTAAACCTGTTCACCACAGCAGATGGTAGCTCCAGAAATTTGCCGAATTCTTATCTTTGTATGTTAGGTTACCATTCTTGTCTTTTATATTAGAAGCTCTTTTTCTGTACAATCTACGACGTTTCCAACCTTGGTGTGTTAAATAATCTTTGTATCTAGGATCTCCAAAATGAATATTATTACCATTTTTAAGAGTGACCATATATTTTTTATTCATTCTGTTGGAGTATTCAAGGTTCTTAGCACCATATACGTTGATGGCTCTATGTTTTAATAAGTCGAAATCATTACCAGTTACGGTATTCATATAATTAGGTTATATATTTATATAGCCAGAAACAATTCTATTTATGGCTACCAGAAGCAAATGAACAGCATATATACTGTATCGATTGATATAATATATATTAGATAATATCTCTTTAAAACACTTTCATACATCCTTTAAATCCCTAAATGGTATCCAACTGTTAAATTCATCACTATACCCCTTCCACTTTACTAAAGCTTGTTTCTTTTTATAATCTCTCCGAATGACTTTATCAATACGGAAAACATCCTGCTTAGCTTTTAATAATTCGGGTTCATAAAAACTCCCTTGAATGTCTTCACCTCTGAGATCCTTTAGTTTGTAAGTTATTGGATTCGTATATTGGATTTTACCAACTGTAAAAACTTCTTCTGTCCAGTTTGGAGTATAGCCCTTATCAAACACATTCCGTTTATATTTACTTATCCTTACCTTATCACCTATTTTGAATTTCGGTTTATATGATATTTGCTCCAAATTACCATACAGATTAAAGTAAACAGTCCCTTCATTCTTCTTTTTACTGGCTTCTATGGGTGTCATTTTGATAGAGCTATGTTTAGTGTTGTTATATTGTTTCACTAATTTGGGTAGCATGTCTAAATACTGTGTATTACCTTGAACAGTAAACTGCTTCCACATCTTGGTTTAATTGTTCTGTTCCATCTTTCACAAACTGACGACTTTTCCTCATTCTCAGTTGAGTACAAGGTTATTTTATTCTTATCAAGTAGTTCTTTAACATGTTTATTGTAATACTCTTTGCCTTTGTCTGTCCATAAATATTCCGGTTTTCTGCCTTCTTTTAAAATGGTTTTCAATGCCTTAGCAACGGTTCCACCTTTTTTATCCTTCAAAGGAATGATCCAACCGTATTTACTAAACACATCTAAAACCATAACAAGATATCTGTAGCCAGCGTTCCATCGACTGAACTGTTGCATTTCAACAAGATCAGAGCACCATATTTCGTCAATATGATTTACAATAACACGCCGCCGGGTGAAGTTACGCTTTATCGGTTTATGTAATTCATCAGCTAATTTTTCTTGCCAGTTTTCTTCACTCGACGGCCTTTTCCGTTTTTTGTCTTCCTTCGTTTTACTCCGAGACCAAGTTTCTGCTTCGTGTCGATTAGAAATCGTGCTGTTTGACCCCATTTTGGCATCTGGCCATAAGGAATCATATCAAGTGACTTAACCATTTGTTTGTCACATTCACCTTTGTTTTTCCCCATATCATAACAAATATCATGATGAGCTGCTATTTCATCCACTTTATTGTAAGGTTGTACGTGCCACTTGGTGACCTCTCCAGTGTTCCTATCATACTCTAACTGTTTATCGAGAGGGTTATATGGTCCCATGTATTTATACTTTCCAGGAGTCCATCCAGCTTTTGGTTTCGGTATTTTCCCAATTAGTTTATGTATATCAACACCTGTGCCATCCAAATCCTTTCTGTCAGTTTTATACTTTTTGTTTGGCCTGATTTTAGTAGATAATTGATCAAGAGCTTGACTTCCAACATTCTGAATCATTGGATTCAACTTATCCAGAGTATAATCGATAGCCTTTTTCTGCAGTTTTGGGTTTCTCAAGGCTTCTGATCCATAATATCTTCCCATTTCAACTGCCTTTTTACCTAACCAAGGGATTCCATGATGCACAAACATATCTAAACCGGTTGATGCTACTGTATCTAGTACGCCCGCCCCTTTCGACGGGCCAGCCCGTTTCCCGCCTGTTTAACGAATTTCGTCTTAGTGATTCCACATTCAGCACAAATACATTTCATCATAAGTCTGTTATTTTTGGCTCTCACATATCGTTCGCTTCCTGGTACACATAGAGTCTGTTTCTTCTGTTTCACACAATAAGATTTCATATATAATATGATTAGATTAGATTAGATTAAGGTTCAATATATACGTTTTCATATTTACCAGTTTTTGGATTTTTCACCAAACGCATAACAGTACCCTTTTTTGGTCTGGTCCAGAATTTCTTGCTTGTTAATCCAGTTTTATTATCGAAAGCACTTTTCAAAATATCACCAGACCAATATCGGTCAAATACATTGTTGGTTGATGGAATTACTTTCCTGACTATTTTCTCAGCCCATTTTGATGCTTCAAGTGGTTTACTAAACGGATTTTCACCTCCATGCTGTTTTTTAAAGTAATTGATTATAAAACGATGATTGACTGTGTGATCATTCATATCGAAATTTGCATTATGTATGACGTTAATCATAGGGACACCCTTTTGTCTTTCCGATAAATAGTACAAGGCCCAATATCCGCATAAAATACTATCACGTTCTTGGATCTCATCTCCTGAATAAAATATTTGTTTTCCACTTGTTATTAAATATTTCATCACTTCATTTGGCATTATTAACCCGAAACTATCAAAGTATTCTGCTCTATTTTTTCCATTTCTATATGCTACCCAATGAGTTCCAGGCCCTATTTCCGAATCCAAATTGATTATTCCAACTTCATTTGTTAATATTTTTGTTGGTAATGCATCTCTACTATAAACACCTCTGAAATGTTTTATTCCCAGTTTTTTAACCCAATTCAATAAATCAAAATTACTCAATGGTTTGTTTACAAATTTTACAGAAGTGCTCCCAGCAATGGGATTCCGTTGAAGGGACTGTTTTTTCCTAGAAGTAACCCTTTGCCCTTTTTTTTGTTGTTCTTTTTTTTTGGTACCTTTTTTTTTGGTTTCAATCCCAACCCGATAGTATTTTCCCATGTACCAATAAATGGAGGGCTCCTGTAATTCATCGGAAGAACCAATCCTCCATCTTTTGATGATGCTATGGAGCTTTGTTCCGTTTTTGGTACATATACATTTGCTACTCCTCTTGACCCTCGTTTGTCGACTTGTAATCCCTTTCCTGTCAGAGCATTCAACAACAGTGGAACACCAATGCTTGCAAGCAATGTGCCAAGAAAGCCCCCAGACTGTGTTTTTGTTGGTTTAACAATGAGTTGACCTCCTGTGTGAAGAGCTGATACGATTTGTTCTTTCTGCTTTTTTGTCAATAGATCCTTATGCTTGATCAGTTGATCGATTTTATTTTGCGGAATCAAAAAACCACCTGATTGACCCTTTCCAAATATCTTGTCAACACCTAGCGATGCTAATCCAGACAAGGTTCCTGTTGCTAAAGCCGGTAAAGCTTTCGAAGCAGCCTTAGTTGCATAAGGAAGGGCTTTCGCACCAAGTGTCAATAATGAACTCCATAGAGAACCACCATGCTGTACTAAATGCCTGATCTGAGTTTTACTAATTTTCAAATCAACTCCGGTTTTATTTTTCATGGCTTTTTGTATACGTTTCAATTGTGTTCTGGTTAGCATCAATTCATCATGACCAGTCAAATCACTTTTTGTCAATCGTATCGTTATCGCTGATTTATTTAACAAAGCTTTTGCTAGTTTTTCTTTTTGTCCAGCAGATAAATTTACTCCATATTTAACATATGACATATCTTGTATATGATATATGTTAGATTAAATAGTTTTTGTTAGATTGAATTTGTTAGATTAAATAGTTTTTGTTGATTTATCTGAAAAGCAATTTACCGTTCTGTTGAATGAGTTCAGCTTCCTGTTCAAACAATGTAAGGGCGTAGACTGAATAGGCTGTATTTGTTGTTCCTGAAAGCTCATAACGGAATGTTAATTTTGTTGTACCGTCTCTAATGTCTGCTTTCTGTTTAGTGAGATCGAAATACAGAAAGGGAAACAGTGTCTGGAAATTGGATATATTAAGAAGTGATGCCTCACCGAATTCATTGTTCTTGTGAACGTATTTCAAAACATCTCTGTATACACGACTCAGGTCTGTTGATGGGGTATAATGAATCTCGGGATATTCCTGTCCGTTTCCCACTTCAAGATGACAATTCTGAAGAGTCCTGGGATCTGTACTCACTGAGAAGGTGTTATATAGAAATGGGTTGCTCGTCTGTACATCAATATCTGCGTCATTGATAATGAAAACAAACACATGTCTAGGCTTGGACATTCCTGATGATATTTTAAAATGACCAGCTCGCTGTGTTGTTGAATTACTTCTCTCAATGTTTTCACGGAGGTATGACCATTTATACGGTTTCAGAAATTTGCTCACATATATGCTTTGTCCTTCACTGTTAAATGTGATTCGTGGTACGATCAGTTGCAACTTTGTCAGCACAACTCTACAATCATCAGCTGCCTGCCAGATCAAATTAGCATCAGATTCAAATTCAATGTTCAATTCCAATCGACCTGATGGCAGTAGATTTCTTTCAAGAGCTTCAAAAAACGAATATCTATTAAGAGGCAATTCTCTTGTGACTACAACAGACGCACCCAGAAGCAGTTTCCTTTCAGCAAATCCTTTGTTATAAGCAGCCTGAGCTGGGCGTTCTTCAGCTGCCCTATGGGTATCTAAATGATAGAACTCATTAATTGCAGTCGATTGTGCGTAACCCGGAGAATATTCTAGAAGATTCTTTATATTGACACAGTGATTGGCGTCGTTGCAATCGTACACTTTCTTCCCATTCATCTTGACATCAAAATTCTTGATGAAACTATGAATTGAATTTACGATGCCATTATGATCATTTCCAGCTATGTTTGCACCATGAAACTTTGAAACTAATTCCGAGACGTGCATTATACCAGTCAAAAGGAGTCACTTCTCCTGAATTATCGACAACGAAACGATATCCGTCTTTCTTTTGAGAACGAGTGTTTGCAACTAATGTATTCAGTGGTGTTTCTAGCTCGAAAATAACATCTTCAAACCTCTCTACAAATTTTGGGTTTCTATAAGATTCCATATATATCATTACATTAGATAATTTTACATCTTCCTGATTTTACCTCCTGAAATTAGTTGATTGACTCTCTGAGCAATTTCGAAATCAGTCAATGGTCTTTCAGCAGCTTTACTAATAGTTTGTTGTTTTGGTTGTTTTTTGCTTAGCAATTGAATGATTCTATCTCCTGCTTTATTACCAAGATGCACCCCTGTTTTTGTAGCTGCTTTTGTTGCTGCGGTGGTAGCTGCTTTTTTAGCTATTTCCTTAGCTGTTTTACCAAATAGCTTGCTTCCAACTGATTTAATAATATCCATCAATCCTTCACCATGTATTTCTCCAGTATGAATATTTTTTTTTACATATCTTCCAATTTCTGGATCGTATCTTCTCTTTAATTCACTTTGGCGTGCCATATATCAATATATTAGATAAAACTTGATCGGATGATCAAACTCATGTGCCAATCGATACCATTCAAATTTATTGGTCTTCCTATTGAATCTGTCAGTGTGATGCGCATTTCAGAGATTATAGTTTTTGAAACTGGACTGAAAAGAGCCCTTTTAGGTTCGAATGTAAATGGGTAGCTTCTTGTGAGATTGTCGGTTGGTATCATAGCTAAAGTGTTGCTATAACGACCGTCTGTTATACTGTCGGTTACAATATCACAATTTACATGAAGAGAGTCTACAGAATTTGTTATATTTGGTAATTTAGTGCTGTAACTTGTTGTTAAAATTCCTGGTTCAAACCCAATTAAATCACCGAATGTTGAATTCCGTATATCTAATTGCCACTGATTACTAAGTTGAACAACAACCCGATAACTTGACAAGACAAAATAAATCTTCACCCCAACTCGATTATTACTTGGTTGATCATCGTTCTCTGTAATAACCTGGTTGATATAATCACTCAAATCGTCATATGAATACATACCGTCGATGAAAGTTATGTTTTTCCAAGTAGAACCATTGTCTTTTGAATATTTTATCGTTTTGTTACCATATCCAGCATTGATATTATGCCATGAGTACGTCATTGATACTCGATCTACTGCTAATTCATGACGCATATCAGTGTTGAGATGCATTGGTGGGTCAAATTTAATTACAAAATCCTCCGGGCGAGATCGTCCTATTTTTTGTCTGTTAATTGATGAAATATTGATTGCTCGTTCTTGCATATACATTTAGATTAGATTAGATGACATAAGCTTGCAAGAGATCATTTAGCTTTCTAGTATCAATCATACCAAGTTGAAACAATTTATGCGCTATCTCGGAAAATTCACTCTTCGCACCATCATTTCCTGCCATTATCGACCCACCAAGTAATTCCATCCGATTGATGAGATCATTAGTATCATTATAATATACAACACCTGAACCTAATTTAGAGAATTTTTTAGAAGTTCTGTGGATAGGTAACTCACCGAGTTTATTCAATTGATTGAAAACCATCTTTGACAGGTCACTATACTTCTTTTTGCTGTTGAATCTCTTTGTCAACAGATCAAGAGTGTCAAAATCAACCTTTTTATCAAGTAATTTTTCACCATCCTTCTTTGCTACTAAATGCAATTGTCCCATTAATTTTGGAACATCAATGATAAGATTACCATATTGACCACCTGATAATATTTTATATGCATTACGTTTTGGTTGAGTATAACCAGTTCCAAGGGTCTTTTTACCTTCAGGTATGATTTTTATACGATTTCTGTATTTCTGTATCAACTTGATGTCCTTTGTTAATTCCTGAATTTGGTCAAAATATTTTTCTCGATTTTTTTTGGTAGTAGATAAATGACCCTTCTGATTACCTAGTTCTTTTAATTTTTTACCAAGATTTTTGTCGTATTCATCAATATCTAAGTCACCTTTAACCGAAGCCTTCAGTACTTGACTCGGTGGAATTAATTCATATTCAGTTAACTTTTTTATTTCATCTATATCAAAACCTTTATCAAAATCAGACTTGATTTGAGTTTTCATCATAGCAGGCTCATAACCAATAGGAAGTTTAGTTGTTTCTTGTGGTTGTTCATCAGGTAGTTGCTGAAACATAAGAAGATCTTCAAGCCCTGATGTTAATGCCTTTTGGTTTTTCTCCAACTGTTCAAGCACTTTGTCCTGTTTCTCATCAATCGTTTGTTTAACATCCTCTTGTGCTTTAACAATTGGTTTGTACACCTCAGATAATTCCTCTTGAACATCCTGCATTCCATGTTTGAATTCTTTCAGTGTGTTTCGAACATTATTAACTTGTTTACCTGCATTAATTTTAGCCTCAGATATCTTCTTAATTCTTTCTATGTCCATAATATATATTGCTTAGATAAAACTTATCTCAACTTATCTCAACTTATCTTAACTTATCTTAACTTATCTCTCAAGTTATCTAATATATTGATATATGGAAATACCAAATTACGACCTAAACGTTGATAAAACGAACAGTTACAAACAATTGTATCAACATATGCCACATGACACATTTCGAATGTTGGTTTGTGGAGGAAGCGGAAGTGGAAAAACAAATTTGCTTTATCATATGTTAACGAAGCCATTAGTCCATTTCGATCAGATCCACCTTTATGCCAAAAACTTGGAACAAGAAAAATACCAGAATATGATAAAGATATTCAATGAAATCAGTCAATCGGTTGGTTATGATGTTCTTGTATGTAGTAATAATGAAATTGTACCAGTTGAAGATATGGAAGATGATGCACAAAAGATAGTCATATTTGATGATTATGTATGTGACAAAAACCAGAAACCCCTTATCGATTATTTTATAAGAGGTAGGCATAAAAATTGTTCGGTTATTTATCTTAGTCAATCCTTTTATGGAACACCAAAGGATATACGGTTAAATTGCAGTCATTTTTCTGTGTATGAATTTCCATCTGTAAGAGAGAGAAATATGATTTCATCAGAACTTGGTGTTGATAAAGAACAATACATCAAAGCAACCAAAAAACCGTATTCGTTCCTGTATGTAGACAAACCAAAGAAGCTGATAAAGAGAAACTTTTATGGAAAGATACAATAACTGATCATAATATAATCAATAAGTATATATGGGAATTTTTAATGAGCATAGTTCAACGTCATCAGACACAATTTTATCAGGTGTTCAAGGTCCCCCGGGTCCTCAAGGGATCGGTTTTAAGCTTGATTCTGACAATAATTACGATCTGAATAATAAAAAACTCACAAATGTTCAAAATGGTGATGCAGATCATGATGTTATGGTTAAAAGTCAGATAGAAGGATATGTTGATAATAAATTTCAAGCATTAGTAATAGATCATTCTAATTTTGTTGCAATATCTGGTGATACGATGACAGGGTCACTAGTTGTCCCAAAAGACAATTATCCAGTTCAAGGTAATCTCAACAAGGTTATTAGTTATGAAGCGCAAAGGGAGATATTCTTGTCAAAAAAAGAGGGTGGACAAATGGAAGCAAATATTGATATGAATAATAATACAATTTTCAATGTGAAAGACCCAACACAGGCAGATCAAGCCACAAACAAAAAGTATGTCGAAAATCAGCTTGAAAAAAAACTGGATAAAGGATCTGATATTGATATGAAAAATAAATCAATTACCAATCTTAAATTACCATCAAACCAAAAAGACGCAACAAACGTTGAGTTTGTCAATAAAAGACTTAGTGAAACACAAAAAAATTATCTCAAATTGGATGGTTCTGCCAATATGACTGGAGACTTAAATTTAAATAACAATAAAATTGTTAACTTACAAACCGATTCAAAAAATTCGAAATCCGCAGTTAATGTTGAGTTAATGGAAAATAAAATAACAGATTTGAGAAATCTTGTCACTCAAAAAATTCGTGAATCTCAGATTATTAATTCAGGACAAAAAAAAGACGCCTTCAGATACTTGATGGAAGACACTGATGAATCTTCGAGTGAAAACAATATCGAGGTTTTGGGTATTGTTGATTTTTCCAATTCTCCACATCAAATTAATAAAAAAGCTTACCAACTTAAACTCTTGTTTGAAAAAAGCTCACCCAACCAGTACCAGTCACGCCTCGGTTTTAACCTTTTTAAACTTCCAGTCGGTGACTATACTTTGGTAGTTGAATGGTTTCCGCCGGAAATGAGTGAGTTGAGTGTGGCAGTGCAAGGCACTACGATTTCAATTTCTAATTATGCAACAAAAACATTCGAGAAGTACACCAAAACAGTTATCAATTTTCATAGATGGGGTAGCTCACCTCCACAATTTATTTATCTTGATTTGCACGGTACAGTCAGTAAACAATCGTTTTTAACAATTGGGCATTTAATTGTCTATGGTGTTAAAGAAACACTTTCAAACGTTGACCCAAGTGTTTATGACACCGCTTTTGTTATTGAAAATGGCAAGATGGTAATGGAAACGGATCTTGATTTAAATAATCACAAAATAATCAATTTAGACGATCCATTAAATGAAGGCGATGCCTGCAATAAACGTTCTTTGAATATTGTGGAAACAAAATTAAATGATTTATCTCATTATGCAAAGGATTATATATACAGAACTATTTTCGGGGATGATTTTTATGATCTAGAAGAAACAAGCATGTTTAATCTTGTACATGGTGTATCCGGTGTTGTAATCAGTGGCTCACGACCTAATTTAGTCCTTGGTACAACTCGTTTTATAAATTCTTATAGTCCAAAATATGGTTTACAATTAAATACAAAGACACATATTCGAACAGTTAATATATTCAATCAAAATACAAGTTTTACCTTCTTCATGTCTTTTTTACACGATACAACCAAAACATGTGAGATAAGTTGGTCAAACACTCTTAACTTTCATATAAAATTCTATCCTCGATATCAGATCACCGATAACAAATTAATAATTGAGGTTCCATCCAAAAATTATGAAAAAACATTCACAAGCGACTTTCAAAACAAGCAAACTTTTGTTTGGATCTGTTATGACGGCTCTAAGAATTTACATAAATTTAGTTTGAGTAATTACTCATCTCATGTCCAAGAAACATTCGTTGCACCTGTTAACTTTCAAAGTAGACAACTTGAAATCGACTTTGACGGATATGTTAAAAAAGTAGGTTTGATTGATAAATTCATTGATATAGACAGCCTAGAATTTCATAAAATTTTATTAGAGGAAAAGAGAAATGGTGCTTATCTAGAATAATTATATAAACAAAGAATATATGTCAAGTTTCACAGACTATGAAAAACATCATTTACATAATTATGTACACAAAAAAGAAACCTTATACACTAAACAAGATGTTGATATTAAAATGGCAGTATTGAAGTCTGAAATACCTGATGTAGTTCAAGCCAGTGAACTATTAAATTTATCAGAAACTTTATTCTGGGAAAGTTATCAACTAGCTGATTGCTTATATAAGATAGACCGAGGTATTCCATCTGAGGTTACTTTTGATAATTCAACTAGAGCAGCATCAGATCTTTTTGATCAATCTCTTAAAGAAAATCATTCTAATCAAACAACACAATCAGCTAAACTAATTTTATGTACAAAAGCCGAAAAAATCAATTATCGATATTATTTAAAATTCGATGGAAATAAGCGAATGTTATCAAACCTAAATTTAAATCCTGGTTCTGGACAAGCTGATATAGTTAATGTTTTCATTGTTTATCGATTGAATTCATACACAGGATCTTATGCCGTTCGTAATGGACTTTTCGGACATGATGATGGAGGTTATGACAAATTTGTTGCATTCTCACCAACTGGTCATTTACTTGTAAGTGGAACAACAAATCAGCATATTGTCATTGGACCAAGCTCTTTTAATAGTAAGAATGCTACAGCACCATACCAATCAAAAGCTAATGCGGGTGAACTGAATAAATGGATCTGTTTATCAATTCACTGGGATGTACCTGGTGGTAACAACGCTTCTGAAACATGGTGTAACGGCAAAAAATTAGCTAATTTCACAGCAAGAACATCACAAGGAAGTACCAACATGACATTTGGAGATTTGAATCCCTCTGGTATCGCAGGCTTGAAAGGTGATATAGCTTTTTATTGTCTTTATAAAGGTGAAAATCTTACTGAATTAAATATAAAATTACACCATCATGTACTTTGTAGATGGTATGTTAATGATTATAATCCGATTTCATTCAATTAATATAATAATATAATATGAGTAGTATATTTAATTGGAACCATGTGTCAGAAAATTTAACGGACGATCAAATATCTGAGTTGAAAGCATTGTATAAATTCTACCATAAGAAATACTGGCTTTTCAAAATGACTTTCAAATATTTCAAAAAAGCAGAGCGTACATGTAATATTGGATCTGCTTTATTGGTAGTAACAGGAACAGTAGTTGGTGGTGTAACACTAAACCCTATTCCTCTCGGAATAATATCTGGTTCCGGGGTCTTGCTTAAAACATATTCAGAGGCTAAAAATTACAAAAGAAAGATTGAGATGTGTAAATTCGCATACACTTCGTACGAAAAGGTTTTAACTGATCTACGGTCCTTTATGAGAGGACTGGAGTATAATGACAAAGGATTTCTTGATTATGTCAAAATTCTAGATGATATAATCATTGATATGTGTCCATTAACTGACAAATTCGAAAAGAAATATAATAAGGTCTTCATCCAATAATAGATTTTATTTTATCACCGATTAGAGACATAATACTAGCCCAATATTTATTGTAAAAAGCTAATGTTTTTTTCGATTTACTAATTGGAATTTTTTCGTAAGGTATCCCCATCATCTTGAATATCCTTCTCATAATGAAATTAACGCTAATCATTCTTTTCCTTGTATTATTAACTTCATTAATAATCTTACCTATCTCGACAT
This sequence comes from Siderastrea radians, assembly GCA_964017195.1. Lineage (NCBI taxonomy): Eukaryota > Metazoa > Cnidaria > Anthozoa > Scleractinia > Rhizangiidae > Siderastrea > Siderastrea radians. Next base: position 445,842 of record CAXHKT010000379.1, read on the forward strand.
ATATAGCATCAATCTTATGTTTCTGACAGTTTGATATTTTAATGTTATATTTTTCTTCGATATTGAGTAATATGTTGTTGATGTGGTACTCTCGATGGTAAACAGATTTTCTTATAAATCTATGTCTATTTTTATAAAAATCAACATACTCTACTGATGATTCATATCCTTGAACAATACCACAACTCCGACATACTAACATTCCGTCGTCGTTAATAATATACTGATTATCACAGCATGAATAATATTTCACTAAACGATCTTGTGGTTTTTCATTAGAATCTTCCAATTTTTGGTCACAAAAAGGACAAACAATATCTCCTGATTCTTTCAGTTCATCATGTAATTCCTTGTTACAATTCATTCTATACTATTATATGAGATATTATTTTTATGTAATTACAACATGACGTCACGCCACAGCTGTGTTGGTCTAAATCTTACAAGTATCACAATAGAAATCTGATGACTCATTTCTTCGGAAAAGTCCCATAACATCATAAACTTCCTGTTTTCACCAGACATGTCCAGACTTGTTTCTCGGTATGACTTCCTGTTTTCCGAGAAATTTAAGACTTCCTGTTGTATGAAGTCACGCGATGTAAAATGCGTTCGTTTCCACATGAAATAAAAACATATAGATTCTATAAAATGGAAAAAATCATATAGTTCTCGGTAAAATGAAAATATATATAGTTCTCCAAATAATTGAAAAATGCGTTAGTTTCCATATGAAATAAAAACATATAGATGTACATAAAATAATACCATCAGATATAAACCATCCGATGTAAACCATCAGATGTAAACCATCAGATGTAAACCATCAGATGGAAAGTAGATATATAGTTGGGTTTGGTTTTAGCGCATTTTCACAAAATATGCGCTGAAACCCCCAACTATATAACTACTCTTGAAAATGTTCGAAACCAAATATTGGCAAATTTATCACAGAGTTTTAAAGTACAAAGGCTAAATAATGTTCCTGGTTTGTTTTGTTTTAAAAGAATCTTTTATACGCTCTCACCGTCTTTCTAAAATTGAGTGAGAATTTGACCCGTTTAGAGACTCTAAACCCGAGATTTTATCCATTTTTCGAACTTTTTAAATGGTGGTTTCTTAAAAAAACTCGTTGGAACTTTGGATTATTTTTCTTGAGTTAGCTTACCCAAAGGGATGTTTTGGCAAAATGAAAAAATTCGATTTTTCGTCAGTGTCTTTCGATTTTCGATATTCCTAGAAAATGACTCTTAAAGACTGCAATACAACTCCTTTTCCAATATCTGAAAGAATAATAACACAGCTATAGATTTGAGTCAAAATGTTGACCTTCTAGTGACAAACTCGGCGGATATTGCACCTGATATCAAGGAGTTGGAAAGGCTCCAAATGTCCAAATATTACTCCGTCATACCTTACACTATTATAGGTTTCGGAAAAAAATTCAATGTTCCATTTAGTTTTTACAACTCCATTTGCAAAAGCTTAAAGAACCCTAAAACAGGTATGGATTCATGTCAAAATTTTACGTTTTTAGCAAGAAACTTGCCAGATGTTGTACCTGATATCAAGGGGTTGGAGAGACTTAAAACGTCCAAATTTTACTTAGTCATACCTTACACTGTCACAGATTTTGGATGAAAAATTCAATGTTCCGATTAGTTTTTACAACTCCTCTTACAGCATCTGAAAAAACAATAACAGAGCTGTAGATTCTTGTCAAAGTTTTAAGTTTCTAGTGATAAAGTTTTTAGATATTGTAGCTGATATCAAGGAGTTGGAGAGGTTAAAATGTACAACTTTTACTTAGTCATACCTTACACTATCATAGGTTGTAAAAGATGAATTACATTTCCGGTAGTTTCCAGTCTAGCGCGAACGGGTATTTAAAGAACAGTTACGCAGGAAAATAATTCTAATTTTGTCTACCGTATTCAGATTAAGTTTCTGCGTTGCAGTTATGTGTAGCATCTACGTTTTCTGCCATCTACCGGCCCTCACGTTTCGGTAAGAGTACTGTAATATTTTTGTGTTTCTTTATTAGTTTCTTCGTTGTACCGTGTATACCGTTTGTATGTCGATTTCAGATACCACCGTTATGGTCAAAATTATCGTCCCGAGAATGTAAAATTAATTACGAACGTCAAGTTGCCTACAAATAAATTGTTTTTAAAATATTTACGGTGTGCTGCTTACGTAGGTTTCGTGAAAAAATTCAATGTTCCGATTAGGTTTTACAACTCCTGATAAAATATATGAAAGAACCCCAACATGGTGATAGGTTCATGTAGAAATTTTAAAATTCTAGCGCGAAAGTTGCCAAATATTGTGCTTGATATCGAGAAGTTGGAAAGGCAGAAAATGTCCAAATTTTACTTAGTGATACCTAATACTGTCATAGTTTTCGGAAGAAAAAATTCAATGACCCAAATACTTTTTACAACTCCTTTTACAATATTGCAACGAATAATAATAATAGAGCTATAGCTTTGAGCCAAGCTTCTAACTTTCTAATGACAAAGTTGGCGGATATTGCACCTGATATCAAGGAGTTGGAAAGACTCAAAATGTCCAAATTTTTCTCAGTCATACCTTAAACTATCATAGGTTTCGCGAAAAAAATCAATGTTAGTTTTTACAACTCCTGTTACAATAGCAAAAAGAATGCAAATATAGGTATAGATTCATGTCAAAATTTTAAGTTTCTAGTGAGAAACTTGCCAGATATTGTACCTGATATCGACGAGTTGGAGAGATTAAAAATGTGCAATTTTTTCTCAGTCATACCTTACATAGATATCGGAAGAAAAATCTCAATGCTTCGTTTACTTTTACAATCCCTGTTACAATATCTGAAAGAACCCTAACATAGCTAACTATAGCTTCATGTCAAATTTTAAAGTTTCTAGTGCGAACGTTGGCAGATATTGTATCTGATATGAAGGAGTTGGAGAGGCTGAAAATGTCCAAAGATTTTACTCAGTCATACTTAACACTATCATAGGTCCCAAAAGAAAAAATCCAATGTTCCGATTAGTTTTAACAACTCCTGTTACAATATGGTAAAGATGCCTAACATAGCTATGGATTCTTGTCAAAATTTTAAGTTTCTAGTGAGAAACTTGCCAGATATTGTACCTGATATCGAGGAGTTGAAGAGATTAGAAATATGTACATTTTTTTGTCAGTCATACCTTACACAGTTATCGGAAGAAAAAACTCAATGCTCCGTTTACTTTTACAATCCCTGTTACAATATCTGAAAGAACCCTAACATAGCTAACTATAGCTTCATGCCAAAATTTAAAGTTTCTAGTGCGAAAGTTGGCAGATATTCTACCTGATATCAAGGAGTTGGCGAGGCTGAAAATGTCCAAATTTCACGTTGTCATACCTTACACTATCTTAGGTTTTGAAGGAACAAATTCAATGTTCCGAGTAGGTTTTACAACTCCTGTTACAACATCTGAAAGAACGATAATAGAGCTATAGATTCGTGTCTAAATTGCAAGTTTATAGTGACAAAGTTGGCAGATATTGTACCTATTATCAAGAGTCGGAGAGGTTAAAAGTGTCTAAATTTTACTCATACCTAACGCTATCATAGGTTTCGGAAGAAAAAGTTCAATAGGTAAGATGAACGTTTATTCGTTTGTCTCACGATGGAATCGCTTAGAGTTGTTGATCGCGACGTTTCGACTGCAATACTGCTAGTCTTCATGAGGCGATGAGGTCGATTGTTTACGTGTCGCTATTTGTAGCATGATGGTTCGCTGCTATTGGTGCATTTGGATCCTCATTATTATTCCAACTGTTAGATGTTGTTTCCTCACAGATCCGCTTTGTGGTTGGTCGGCTGTTGTGCTTTCTGATCGTGGGTATCCAAGCTTCAGGAATTTCGATTCCACTATCTATATTGATGTTATTAGGAGGAAGTCTTATATGGATAGCCTCTTTGACCCCACGTGTGTACCAGTGAGGGTCACGATCAATAAACTTAACTGTTTCGCAAGAAAACGACGATAATCCACTACTGAAGAATACTCGCAATCGTATAACTGATACTTTTTTATTGGATCTGAAATCAGAATGTACAATATATTCTACTTAACTAAATCAACTAATAATAAAAACGAAACAGTAAAAACGAGCGAAGCGGGAATAACATAAAAAGGCTTTAACAATCATTATGCCATGCGGTCAATCCGACGTAACATTCAGAAGCTCACAAAATCTATGTAAAACTTACAAAACTGAAATGATTGACAATATTATAAAACAACGTTCATAAACTTACTTCTACGGCGAGTTTTCTTAACTTTCCTTGATCGGGACAATCATAAGACCAGGCAACGGGTGAGCGGTAAATTACGGTGAACGTGTTCAACACAGATCTCGGGTAAAACTAAACTACTTAATTAAGGTTGATCTAACATACTATTTTGCGTTTCCGTTTGGGCGTTTACGAAACTACCGCAAGTTCCTTACTTGTAAATTCTTCGCATAGTTCAATTACCACGTTAACATTCTCCACCCCGATGAGGGCAGTGTCCTCATCCTAAACTATATGCAAACTAATCAGTCTCGTATCCTTCTGCGGGATAAATGACTACAGTCTTTGTAATGGGCCTCTGGTACTCTGAGGTTGGCGTCTTAATCTTGACGTTCCGAACTCTGCCATCCTTTCCTGGATACACATTGATGATTCTGCCAATGGTCCAGTTTCCACGGACAGAGTTGGAATCCTCCATGATGACTATGTCGTCCACTCTCACAGTGCGCTTTTCAGCATTCCACCTCTTTCTTGGAACCAAAGACGGAAACACGTCTCGGGTCCAACGTCTCCAGAAGGTATCCACAATCTTCTGTACGAACTCTACTCTATGTCGGGGGTTCCTGGTTTCTCTGAACGGTCCTTGCGGCACCGTTGACGAAGCTCGTCCGAGAAGCATATCGTTGGGACACAGATACGAGCCGTCATCCGGGTCGTTAGGAACTCTCCCAATAGGGCGTTGGTCCATGAGGTTAGCCACTTCCAGTAAGCACGTGTATAATTCAAAGGGCGTCAGGATTTGTTCACCAATCGCTTTCTTCAGGAATATCTTGGCGCTCTTAACCAAAGCTCCTGCGCAGCCGTTTTGATGTGGTGCTCCGGGAGTAATAAACTGCCATTTCATACCCTTTTCAGCACTGAACTCTTCAAGCTCTTTAACATTCCATCCTTGGATCATCTCTTTGAGTTCGCGCTCTGCGCCCACAAGCTGGGATCCGTTATCACTCATCATCAGCGCAGGTTGTCCTCTGATAGCGAAGAATCGCCTCAGCGTCTGCATGAATTCCATAGTGGAATAATCCATAGCCAGCTCCAGGTGTAAAGCTCTGGTATTTAAACAAGTGAAGATCACTCCGTAATGTTTGGTGGTTTTGTTTCGGCTTATCTTCACTTTGTACGGTCCAAAGTAGTCACACGCTGTGTAGTGGAATGGGGGCGTGAACGGTTCCAGGCGGGTACTGGGCAGGTCAGCCATGAGTTGAGTTTCAGTTTTTGCTTCAATCTCTCGGCAGAGTACGCATCGGAATTTCACAGACTTGGCCAAATCATGAGCTCTTATGATCCAAAACTTTGTCCTGATCTTTGCCACTGTAGTTGCCACCCCTGCGTGTCCGATTTGATGAAAGTGTCGAGTTATCAGCAGAGATATCCAATGGTCTCGGGGGAGCACAACCGGGTGTTTGATTTCAAAAGAAACCAAAGCTTCATCTACTCGACCACCAACTCGGATGATTCCATTTTCGTCTGTAAATGGACTTAAATTTTGCAACTCTCCTTTCTTCAGGCGGTCGTGAAGGGTTTTCTGGCTTTCTTTAATCCAGTACGTCTCGACATTCTCTAATTCTTGAGGCGTGAGTGATCCACCGTTCAATTGAATCTGGTCAGTGGAGTTTTCGGGTGATATCTTTGCTTGGCATCGCGTACGTAAGTTCCGGATGAATCTCAATACATAAGCGGTTATTCTGACACGTTTTCTCCAGCTTGAAAACTTCTTGCAGTCGATAACTTCGGGGGAACAGGTAAGCAGAACGGCTTGAACTTTACGGCGTTCTTTTTCTACTTCATTCGGGTCAGCAGTTGAAGCTTCTTGAGGCCACTCCTCCTCCGGCAGTCGTAAAAATTCTGGTCCCTGCATCCATCTGCCAGTCAGTCGTTGTGCTGGTATGCCACGAGATACGTCATCAGCCACATTTAACTCTCCAGGCACGTGTCTCCACTGAGAGGGGTCAGAATTGCTTTGAATCTCTGCGACTCGAGCTGACACAAACGGCTTAAACTCTCTTGCTTGACTTCGAATCCACGACAATACGATGTTGCTATCTGAAAAGAATGTGACTTTCTCAAACTGAAGTCGAGATTCCTCTGCTATGGACTGGTAGAGCCTGGTGGCCAGTACTGCTGCTTGTAACTCCAGGCGGGGTATGGTCAGCGGTTTCAGTGGGGCTACTCTTGATTTAGCGGCTATGAATCGTGTGTCATACTTGTTGCTCTTGGTTTGCCATCTGATGTAAGCACAAGCTCCAAAGGCTTCGTTGGGTGCGTCAGAAAAGATGCAGAGCGTTGGAATTCCAATCGCGTCCTCTGGAGTCAGGGATCTCTCAAAGGTCACGTGATTCAGGTCTCCCATTACTTGAAAGAAGCGAACCCACTCTTCCCGTGCTGGCGAAGGCAGTTCTTGATCCCACTCTAAGCCTTGCTGCCACAAGCGCTGCATTCCGATTTTGGCACGAACTAGAAATGCTGCTGCAAATCGAACTGGATCAAAGATTCGGACAATTTGGCTCAATATTGCTCTCTTGGTGAAGGTAATATCCTTGGGCGGATTCACATTAAGGAGTAGTACATCTTCAGCATGATTCCAAACAGTTCCTAGTATTTTCTCTTGTGATGCGCCTTGCAGTAATCTCATTTCGGGTTTCTCTTGTTCGGTAATTTCATCCTCCAAAGACCGGTTTGAAAGCCATCCCTTGACTTGAAATCCACCTTTCAGTAATACTTCATCCAGCTGAGTCGTCAGTCGCTTGGCTTGCTGTACTGAGCGAACTGAATCGCAGATGTCGTCCATGTAGGTGTCGTCCTTCAATACCTGGGCAGCTTCAGGATACGTACCTTTTGATTGGTCGGCGGTTTTTCTCAGCGCGATCTGTGCCATAGCTGGTGCAGGTTTATCTCCGAATGTCAGCACCGTCTTAACATAAACATCAGGCTCTCGATGGGTTTCCATGTTCCTCCACAGGTACCGGTGGACATGCTGATCTTGCTCGGGGATGAGGACCCTGTGATACATTTTCGAAATGTCACCGGTCACAGCAACTTCATGCTCTCTGAATCTCAGGGTTACACCGAAAAGGCTGTTCAGAAGGTCAGGTCCCTTCATCCAATAATCATTTAGGCGGTGACCTTGAAATGAAGCGGACGAGTTGAATACTATGCGGATGGGCGTCGTCTTTTCGGATCTCACTACCTCGTGGTGGAAAATGTAGTGGACTGGGCCTTTGTATTTTTCCAGCTCTTGTTTCGTGAGTTTACGTGCGAACTTCATCTCCGTCATTTCGATCATTTGTTTGTCATAGGCTGCTGCATGTTCCGGTGTTTTTGACAGACGACGCTCGGTTGTTTCCAGTTTCTTTTTAGCTTGTACCCCGTTGTTGGGCAGTTCTTTCGGATCCCGTTTCCATGGAAACGGTATTAGCCACTGGTTACCTATTTTCTTAGAGGAATCTTCGATAACTTTTGCTTCTCTGCGTTCCACGGGGCTTAATTTCTCAACTCCACATCCACATGACTTAGCTGCAACCCCCATGGTCTCTGTGGTCCAAAAGTCAGTCATGTCTACTGGTGTGGGTACCTTAACGTTAAAAACGCGGTTCACTTGCGTAGGGATTCCGGGTGTGGCCCCAAAAACGACCCAGCCAAGCGGAGATTGCCGTGCAATCAGGTTAGCAGCTTCTCTGGTCTCACCCGTATGCAGCTTGGAGTGATCAATTCCAACAAGTAGGTCAACCGGGCCATCTTTTCTGCGAATTCCCGTTCCCCCAAGGCCAAAGAATCCAGCAAGATGACTGAGCTTGATTTCGGTAATGTCGCTGCTTATACACGGAATGCCCACTGCCGTTATGGTATGTATTTCGCGTCGGTTTGCGAGTGATCGAATGCGAACACGGAACAGCTTCGTTGTCAATTCTTCTTCTTCCCCTCCGACCTTTGCTAAGGTGATGGTGACTTCCTTTCCCTTCTGACTAAGCTGTTCGGCCAGTGACTGCCTAATTAAGCTGACTTGGGCACCAGAGTCCAGAAGCAGGTTTCCTTGCGTGACGTTTTCTGATCCCAGGATCCCCACGCTTACGATGGGAAGTATTGGCTGTTTGCTGGTCGTAACCGATGAAACTGTCAAGGCTGTAGTAGGGTTCGTTGCATTGGCAGGATGCAACAGTGGGTGATGAAAGCACTTGCACTGACTTCCATTAAATGTCTCACTGCACTGACGTCTGTGGGAACAGTTGGAAACACTGTGATCGCGACCAGCTCGTTTTAGACAGCTGAAACAACCATGATTCTCCTTGACGGCTTTGAGACGGTCGCTGGGGCTGATTGACATAAATTTTTGACACTGGTCCGTCCAATGGGTTGACACTTTACACAACCAGCACTTGTGGCTTACCGCCTTCTTTTCTCCGATTGCTGATATCTGATTGACATGCGTGACGTTATGTTTAGAACTTCTCAGTCGTGCTGTGGCTTGCATTCTCGACTTCATTTCGGATGTCATCCATGACATTAACACTTCCAGCGTGGCGTGACTTTTTGTGCTCTCCAAGAAACGTGACCAAACTTTGCGGTCATCGGGACACATTTTCTGTTCAATCATCGCTAACATGTGTTTATTGTCCATGTCATTTTGCCGCCCAACTTCCGTAAGGGTGTTAAAACTTCGTCTGACCAGATGCACTAGATCACAAAAACGGGCGTCTTCTTCGTCACGCAAAGGCTTGACTCGAGCGATGTCTTGCGTGATAGTGTCAGCAACAAATCGCGGATCTCCATAGATGGATTCCAGGTACTCCCACGCGGCATCGTAATCCTGTCCAATTCCTTTGATTAACTCCAATGGTTTTCCATGTATCTTGACTCGACCAGATGCTTGAAGTCCGCTTTGAAAATAGCGAATTCCCTCACGTCACCAGAAAACTTCGGCATTTTGGGTTTTTCCATCCGGAAAGCTGATTGCGTGTTGTTTGCGTTGGCGGGTGGCGTGATGTCTTTAGAAGTTCCATTGTTCCCCGGTGCGACATTGTCGGGAACTTGTGCATTATCGGTAGGATTTTGTACTTTGTTTTCATCCAAACTTGGGTTTTCTTCGTGACCAGCTGAATTTTCTTCGTGATTTTCGGCGTTATCGGCATGATTTTCGTTTTGGCTGACATTAATTCCGGTAGGGTTTTTTAATGGGTCAGCAGGAGTTCCGTCGGTGCCTTTTTCGCTTATCGAAATCCCATCGGTGGTTTCTTGGCTGACCGAAGTTCCGACGGCGGTTTCATTGTGTGGTTTTGAACTTCCGACCGATTTTTCCTTTTCTTTTGGAATCGCAATTTCTCTCAAATAATCTTCTGTATCAATTTTTAGCCTTAAGTACATTTCCTGGCAATCTTCCATCCAAGCTTCTTCATGTTCTAACTCACTGTCGTCTTCGAGCAGCATTGTGAATTCTTCGTGCTTCGATAGTAACTCCGAAAATGCCTGTTCGTATTTTTGCAGTGCTTTCCTTACTTCTTCTGCTGGCCGATTACCAGAAACTTGGTAGCGTAAGGTTTTTCCATGACGGGTTAGCGCGGCCTTGCCGTTTCTTCGTTTAATTTTGGCCTGTTTAATAGCGTTTTCGGCTTCAGCCATTGTTTATCGTCTTATTTCTTTACGAACCTTGGTTAGCCAGAAATCGAATGATGTTTCGCAAGAAAACGACGATAATCCACTACTGAAGAATACTCGCAATCGTATAACTGATACTTTTTATTGGATCTGAAATCAGAATGTACAATATATTCTACTTAACTAAATCAGCTAATAATAAAAACGAAACAGTAAAAACGAGCGAAGCGGGAATAACATAAAAAGGCTTTAACAATCATTATGCCATGCGGTCAATCCGACGTAACATTCAGAAGCTCACAAAATCTATGTAAAACTAACAAAACTGAAATGATTGACAATATTATAAAACAACTTACTTCTACGGCGAGTTTTCTTAACTTTCCTTGATCGGGACAATCATAAGACCAGGCAACGGGTGAGCGGTAAATTACGGTGAACGTGTTCAACACAGATCTCGGGTAAAACTAAACTACTTAATTAAAGTTGATCTAACATACTGTTTTGCGTTTCCGTTTGGGCGTTTACGAAACTACCGCAAGTTCCTTACTTGTAAATTACCACGTTAACATTAACTTCTTTCCAAATAGGAAGATGCCCCGTTTCGTTAGCGTGCTCCGAAACTGCGGAGGTTTGCGTACGAGCAAGCCGTATATCTCTGTCGTGTTCTTTTATCCTGTCTTGCATCGCTCTCCCTGTTTCCCCGATGTATACTTTGCCGCACTCACACGGAATTTTATGGACGGCACCGTCTTGTTTAGTTGAGTGTCTTTCGGTCGCACTAAGTGAGACCTAAGAGTCGTGTCTGATTTGAAGACAGTGCGTACTCCTTGCTGTTGTAGGCACCGGCTTAAGAGGGGTGCTACTGAAGATGCCAATTCGCGTTGAAGCGTTCCTGTGTGTGCTCTAAATTTAAAAGATTTTTAGCCCATTATAACGCCAGGCATTTATAATAATACACGCAGTTTAAGCGCCTCCAAAATGGTCTGATATTTGCTCGGTGACTTGTTTACAAACTTAAACAGTACACCCTTAATGATAAACAGCTTGAGGGGCCACTTATGACAGAGAAGCTTTTCAGTAAGGATATTGAATTAACGTTCGGACTTGACAATTGGGCCAGGCAGCATCTAGACATGCTTACTCAATCGTCTTCTATATAACTTGACCTTGATAGAACAGTCCAAGAACTAGTTAAGGATGATGGGACTCAACATGAAATGATGAAGCAGAAAAATTTGCAAAGAATATTACAGACGGGTGCGACAGGTTTTAAAACACGAGCTAAATGCAGCAAAAAGGGTTACAGCTATTAACACTCTTGCTGTGCCACTTGTGACTTACAGCTTCAACATTATTGACTGGAAGATCAATGAAACACAGAAACTAGACACCAAAACCAGAAAGCTGTTTACACTGTGCATGGGATTCATCATCCTAAGGCCGAGGTAGAAAGACTTTACATCCCTCGCAACGCTGAGAAGCTGGGTTTGCCACAGTTGGAGGTAGGATATATGACAATAAGGATTGTTCTCCAAGTGTACCTTGAGCACAGCACCGACCACGTAATGCAAATGATATACAAACATCATTAAAAGAAGAAGCTATACTCGGCTGTGAAATAGGCTGTCAAGTTTATATCACACCTGGATATACCCCCTGACTCATAAATACGCCAATCATCACCAAATCATCGGACTAACGTTCTCGTTCTTGCTTCGTAACCACACCTTCAGACACTTTGTGACAGTCATGGATAAAAAGCGCGTGAAAATACACGGTCTCTTTCAAGGTCAAAAAAGGAACAAAGGAACAAACAGTTTGTAATTTTGAAATAAGAGATGACAGTTTCTGACATACAGTAAACGTAAAGTATGCAAGAAAACAAGCAAAGCAAGCTAGATCGGCCCAACGTGTAGAAAAATGGATCGGAAATGCACTGCAAATGGAATTCCCAAAGATAATACAGTAATCAGATGCAGACATTGGAAGGACGCATTAATGGCTGAGAAGTTCAGGGTTAAAATCAAAGACAGAGATAATCATTGCAGCAGCCCAGGACGAAAGCTTACCCACACTTGTCTACTACCATTTTACATATTATGAAGGACGACACAGTTTCCATGTGCAGGGTACATCGACCTTTCCAAGAAACGGTCGACCACCTCATCTTTGGATGTACTGTGCTGGCTAAGACAGAGTATATGACAAGAAACAACAATGTTGCTGCACATATCTACCAGAATGTCTGCAAACACCACAGCAGCGAAACTAGGGCAAACTGGCCAAAAAGCAACAAAAAAAGAAAATGACAGGGTTACGATACTCTGGGGCACGCCAATCACAACGGGCCCGACATATCAGAGACCATATTACTAAACAATGTACTTTGATTGATATCACCAGCCATCAGAGAGAAAAGTGTCGCCAAAAGAGTTAGAAAAGTTAGCTAAATAAGAAGATCTGAAATTAAAGTCACTATAATTTGGGAAACGAATACCACTACATGTACAGTCCATGTGGTAATTGGAGCGCTTGGAGTGTTTAAGAAGGGAATGTGCGAGTACCGTGAGAAAACAGCAGGAAGCAGCGAGATCCATCAGTAGTATATAGTGAATTAAATAAATACCACCTGGTCCTCAGCCATTTCTTTTCGTATTTTAGACCCCCCACCATAATAAACAAGCTCCTTTGCTCGCTTGTTTATTATGTTGGGAGCTTTAAAATACGAAAATAAAAGCCTGAGGACCAGGTAGTATTCATTAAACTCACTATATACTACTTGTTAGCTGAAATAAACCAGCCAGCATAAAAAAAGAAGAAAATATTAAAACGAAATATAACCGAAAACACACACACACAAAATATAATTTATAATCAATTAAATATTTATGAGTCAAATTTAAGATCGATGGCTGCCGGATTCAACAACTGTCAGGCTATCGAAGCAATTCAAAGCCTACCGCCTGAGCTACGTGAGATAATTTACAAACATTTCCTCACCATTAAACTGAGAGAGCGAGCGGCTTTGGGTTGGGACCTAGTTCACGATGAGCTTTTAATACAACCTTTTTGTCCTGAAAGGCAGCGGCTTGTCCATATTCTAGTTTGTGTATCCTATTTACACTGTTGTCGGGGAGGGTGTTGTTATCATTGTTATAAACAAGAAGAAATCTTACATGAACTAACCATCTCTGTCCCGATATATGATATAATCCTAGTCAAGTATTGCACTGATACATGGGGAGAGGACCACATTCCTTAAGTTGTGTTTACGGCGCGTGACTTTCGCGGTTCGGTGAAAACCACAAACAATGACGTAATTTATATTCTTATACAAATATTGAAGGGAAACCCCCTTAACAACTCAAGCTTGAAAAAACAAATCAATATACACAGACAGATTACATTAATTCATAATCAAAATATTCATTACCGTCAGCAGAAGTTTTGAGACCTATTTTGTAAAAAACAAACCAATATACACAGACAGATTACATTAATTCATAATCAAAATATTCATTACCGTCAGCAGAAGTTTTGAGACCTATTTTGTAAACAAATTGATAATAATCATTTTCCAGCAGGTCTTCTGTAAGTCGTTTAGGGGCCCACACACAAATTGTTTCTAAAGTTAAAATAGCTGAATTCCCAAATTTACCTTTTCTGTGTTTAACTTTTTTTATTTTGTAAATAGTGTCTGAAATATCTCGCCATTTTAAAATTTCTTTTCTTTCAAAGCTTTCCTTTGTTGGCCAGTCTTGTGAGATCGTTTGTTGATCTGTACAGACATCCATAGTAAGATACATTGAAGATACATTCGTTTAACAGTGTGTACTTTTCTGCTTGAGGTGAAATTCTGTGAAGCGCATGCGTAAACATCCAATTATTGCGACATTTAGGTGAGGGGCAGAAAAAGGGTACCATAAGAAATAGAAGAAGAAAAGTGTGTTTAATATATATTGAAAGTGATCAATATATATTAGTTCACTCATTGGTGAAGCCTAAGGGGGGTGATGGTTGGCCACCATCTGAACCCTGTTTTAGGGCTTGTCCATGCGGTGATTTACGAGGTATAGGGGAACTCCTTCCAGTGGGAGAGTACCCTACGGGTGAGCCCGCCTCGGCCCTACTGGTGACAGGGTGACAGGGGGGTGCTCAGAAATCCCTCGGGATTTCAAACCTCGCTCCCAGAGGTAAAATGTGGAATTGACAACCGCCTTGTCAGCGGTGAAATCCTCACTCCGGTGAGGTGAAAGTCCTAGCCGAGGCTAGGCAAGAACAGCCAATGAGCACCCCCGACAAGGGTTTTGCCCTTTTTGTGTGACCTGTCACGCAATGTCACGCGTGACTGTCACGTTCGCCGTCATGCAATGTCACGCCTCTTGTCACATAAGGTCACGCGTGACTATCACGCATATTTCGTTTTTTATAAGAAAAAAGTTTCATTTTCAATTTTAATAGGAAAAAAATCTTATTATGGAACCACATCTTGGCCTGAAATGGGGTAGCCACCTTTGTCACGAGTTGGTAGCAATATTTTTGAAACACATTCACGAGTAATGAATCTTATTTGCTTAATTTCTGGGGGGGAAAAAGGTCAAAAAAAGCCAAATAACAAATAGCTTGCAAAGTTGCAATCATTTTGTAAGCGTATATAATTACTTTGAAAATCTACAATTGAGCGAATGTTTTTTCATACTTGTTAGAAATAGATGGGGCAATTTCCATACAATGATCAGTGACGAAATTATCTATCATTTTCAATCTATCAAGAAAGACCTTTTCGTCGAAAGCTTCGCAACTGAGGTAAAAGCGAATCTCATCAAGGATTTTTTGGTATTCGATACGGGCAAAATTTGTTTGTTCTGTTTTCTTATCGTATTTCTTAAGGCTTGCCACTGTTTTTAAAAGAAGACCAACACCAGTTAAAGTTGCCATGACAACTGGGTTCAACGTAATTCCTCCGGCTACTGCAGCACTAATAATTAACTTGCCAGCTGAAAGATTACAAACAAAATTTTTTCTTCGAAAACCGCGGTACAGCTTTTCATAGCCATAATGTTTCTTGTGGTAATAAGCATATAAATCTTTCATTTTTTTAACTTTCTCTTCAGAAAGTGTTTGGTCGATATGATTGAAATCGTATATGTTCTGCATTGTGTTATATAATATAATATAAGAAAAATGTTTGGGTTTCTATTTATATTCAACCAATAATAATAAATTTTCTTTTACATGCGATAGTTGTGTTTCATCCGTCATAAACATTGATATTATATAATAAATTCCTATATCATGATTAATATCGAACTTTTGTTCTTTTTTTCTTATATCAATCGAATTGAACCTATGTACAGAAGATTTTTTTGAATCATTAGGATCTCTTTTTTTCAAAAAAAGACTAATAGAATTATATTTACTTTGGTTTGTTTCATATATTATTTTTGCTTTTAATAACACATTACTTTTATTCATAATTATTTTTTAAAACCATTTAATGAAAAATCACCATTACCATCTTTTTTATCATGAAAACCATGAATATAATGAGCGTAACCATTCAAACGATGTCCGTTTAAAGAAAGGTCTGTTTCCATTACCATTTTTCCATTTTCAATAACAAAAGCTGTGTCATAGACACTTGGATCAACGTTTGAAATTGTTCCTTTAACACCATAAACAATTAGATGACCAATTGTTATTAATGATGGATTACTAACTGTACCGTGCAGATCGAGATATAGGTATTGTGGGGGTGAGCTACCCCATCTGTGAAAATTGATAACTGTTTTGGTGTACTTCTCGAATTTTTAGTTGTATAATTGGAAATTGAAATCGTCGTGGCTTGCGCTGTCACACTTATCTCATTTATTTCTGGTGAAAACCATTCAACAACCATAGTATAGTAACCGACTGGAAGTTTATATAGGTTAAAACCGATGCGTGACTGGTACTGGTTGGGTGAGCCTTTTTCAAACAAGAGTTTGAGAGAGTAAGCTTTTTTATTTATTTGATGTGGAGACTCGGGAAAATCGTTGATACCCAAAACCTCGATATTGTTTTCACTCGAAGATTCATCAGCGTCTTCCATCAAGTATCTGAGGGCGTCTTTTTTTTGAGCCGAGCTAGTGATATGGGATTCATGAATTGATTGACTGACAAGATCTCTCATAGATGTTATTTCATTTTGCATAAAATCAACATTAACTGCGGATTTCGAATCTTTGTAATCGGTTTGTAAGTTAATAATTTTATTGTTATTTAAATTCAAGTTTCCAGTCATATTGTTAGTGCCATCAAGTTTGAGAATTT
Source organism: Siderastrea radians (assembly GCA_964017195.1). NCBI lineage: Eukaryota > Metazoa > Cnidaria > Anthozoa > Scleractinia > Rhizangiidae > Siderastrea > Siderastrea radians. The sequence continues at coordinate 462,076 of CAXHKT010000379.1, forward strand.
TTTTTTGTGTTTCACTAAGTCTTTTGTTGACAAACTCTACACTTGTGGCGTCTTTTTGGTTTGATGGAAATTTGAGATTTACAATCGAATTATTTTTCATATCAATATCAACATCTTTATCCAGTTTTTTTCACAAGTTGATTATCGACATATTTTTTGTTTGTTGCTTGATCTGCCTGTACTGGGTCTTTTATGTTGAAGATTGTATTATTGTTCATATCAATGCTTGCTTCCATTTTTCCGCCTTCCTTTTTTGAAAGAAAGAAAGATATTTCTCGTGTCTTGATAGTTTATTACCTTTGTCAGATCACCGTGGACAGGATAAGGGTTGCTTTTTAAGAGCCAGTCTACCTTAGATCCTCATATCCATTTTTGTTCGAGAAATAGATTTCGCTCGCAATTCCTCCCTCAACTTCCCTTGGCAAGTAAGATACAAATATGGAATTAGATCGATGAAATTCTTCTTCTTAATAAAATCATGGCACAATCTTTCCGAACCCATTAATGGCCTCGAAAATCAGCGGCCAGATGGTGAATTTTGACAAAGTTGCAGCTATTTGTTCTGGACAAAACAGCTCGTTCGAAACATTCCAATTGGCTAGTTATAATCATTGACCCTTTACCTTAATAACAGCGTAGATTGTATTCATAATCTCTCATTAGTGTAAGAAAACTAAAGATATAAAGTTTATCAACTTTTGACACCTATCGCAACCTGCAATTTTACCCAAATTCAGGCGAATAAATCACAAAAGTGGTTCGTACTCACAGGATTTCCTGCATATCAGTGGAAAGTCCTATCTGCCAGCTACGTAATTCTGTTAAAAGATTTGGCCGTCATCCAGTTTTCGTCCGCAAGAGACAGCTGAAAGTTGTGCTGCTCAGCTAACATCGCCATATTTCCATCTTAAATGCTGCGATCTAATGTCGCTAACAAAACACGAAATAAATGACGCATCACCGCATAATTGTTCCAGCAATGAACCTCAAAGTTGCCAACCAATGTCAACCGAATGGAATCCATGGAAGAGTTTAATTAGAGTAGTCATGAAGCAAGATATATCAGTGAAGAAGTTTGCTGTCCGCCATGTTTTTCCAAACCGCTGACCGGGCTGTTTATCGGCTCACAAATAGTCTAACGTCTGCCGCAATCTCTGCCGCAAGAACACTCAGCGATCATTGACGCCAGTTTTTCTACAAGTACATGTTTTCTATCTTTCCACTTAAAAGAAATTTCGAAATGTTTGCAAACTGATTTGAGCATTTCAACATTAAAAGAACTGAGCTTTTCTTTCCGGTACAAATCGCAGAGATTATAAGCATCGTAGTAAATTGGATGCTGGACTGATAGGCTTTGGTAAACTTCATCCACTTGTTGTAACCACGTATCTTCTTGCACAACGTCCTCGATATCAACAGCATCAACAACTTCGGTTGCTTGGCCAGACAATGCCGTAGTGGTTTGTTTTTTCTTTAAGACAGAGAGCCTCGAAAAGTAGGACTGAATCTGGTTTCTTGATAGTCACTCTTCTCTTGAGAACAATCGTTTGTTCTCTTCTGTTCGGGCATTTTTCATGTCGACGGCAACTTGCTGAGGATCAGCTTTCATCCCAGATTCTTCGCCTGCATTAAATCGTGCTTTCAGATAATCCTTCACTTGAGGAGAGTACCTTGTTCCTCCTCCTCTTGGTTTTTGCAGTGCCCAACCCATTGGAAGGGAGGAACTGGACACTGAGGAAATGTCTGAAGACTTAGGCTTGGGACAGTTTTCGGGAACAAGAGTAGAAAACCTTGCCACCCAGTCACGACGTAACTGATCATATACGGATTCTTGGCTTGTTGTATTTTCATGTTCACCATAATCAAGATGACGTTGTAGGGAGTCAAAACATGGAAAGCTTAAGCTGCAGCCTTCCTTTGGACATGGAAACAATGCTGAAGTCTGCGACCGGGTCAGTTGTTTGCTTTTCAAATTTCTTTTTACAGACATGTCAAAAAGCTCTGGCCATCCTTCACCACCAATGAAGTAGGACCCTGAGATGCTCTTACTATATCAGTATAGTTTACAGTTTTACCCTGCCCCACAGAGTAAGCTTTCCAGACATGGATTCCCTGAGGCTCAAACTCAAAGTTGTGGTATGCGCTGAAGTGGGGAATCCTTGTTACATCAATTGTCTTTTGCTTGTCGTTTACCTCACAAACAGATGCAGTGACACCTTGAACAGGTCTTTGAAGAAGTGCTGCTCTCATATCCCGCGCTGACTGAATGTCATTTCCTTCGTCACAATATCGTCGCACTGCTTGTTTCATGGGACAGATGATACGGTCACATTATGTCCTTTCCATGCTGTGGCTCTCAAAAATCGTACCTTTCTACAATAACTCCAGTTCTTTGGTTAATATCGTTAATGCTAGCCATCAGCAAGTTGTTATGGTAACACCCGGCCTCGTCAGATCGTATGTAAGCTCTACTGAGGGACGGGTTTTCTGTCTTGAGCGTGAATAGGAGATTTTCTAGAATAGAAGCAATAGCAAACAGTCTTGGACAAGTATCAAACAGGTGTGTGTAGGTTACTACCATGGGTTCTTCTGCTTGCCCTGTTTTGACAACCACACTGCTGACATGCCAGCTCAAACCCCGCTTACCAAACCATTCTGATTGTTTCCCTCTATACTTTTGACACTGAAACTTCATCGCCCAGTCCATTGTTATCAGTGCTGATGTTTCATCGAGTGACTTCAAGAAGTCTTGTTTGGCTAAATCCTGGTTTTCCGATCGCAAAATATGTGCTTTCCAGTCAAATATATGATTCTTGCTTGCACAAAGTCATACAAGATGTCTTCTTGTTGTTCCTGGCTGTAAAACGATATAGTTTGGTTTTCATTCTTTACCGAAACTTCAATTTCGTGCACAACTGATTTCAGGCTCTCGCACATATCACACTGTAGATTGTGCCAATGCTCACAATCCTGTTTGAATGCTTCGTCATTCGCATCGCTGAGAGCAAACACTCTACAGTGATCTGCGCATGGACTAGATTCCTCTTTGCAGTGAACTTTGTAGTCTGTTTTAAGATACCTCTTGGCTTGATCAAGCTTCTCCTTGGTATTTGCACCCCATTCTGGACTTGCACCGGCCTTTTGGAGCTCCTCAATCACTCTTTCAAGAGTTTCAAAAGCTGCCATTCCATCTGCAGCTACGTTATCAAGACCTTTGAGAGCTTTTCTCTGAGATGCTTGGCGCACTTCAAGGATGCGATACAGCGTTGCACGGCTCAAAGGATCAAAGTCCTGTTCTTGGGAAAGTTGCAGGTGTTGAGCAATCATTGTGGACCTTGCAACAGTTCGAATGACGTTGGGCATTACAAGCTTAACTCCGCTATCAAGCTTAAGTGTGCGAGTCCCATAAGAAACGTCTTGATAGAAATATGGTCTGTTTATAAATTCCAAGAAATGGTTGACTTTGACTGTATCAAGCCTGACCCTGTGATAAAGTGGCTTTTCCATTGGGGCGCCGGGAACTTTATTATTAGCGTGAAGCTTAGCTTTACGGAATTCCCATTCTGTTATTGGCTCGTACAGTTTTTGTATTTCCATAAGCTTCTTCGCAGGATATCTGTTTGCATAAATACTCAAGATCTGAGTCTTCGTGTCCTTAGAAGGTGCATCCCTATAAGCTTCAAGGAGAGGTCGGAGTTCATTCTCAACATCAGAGCCGTCAGTCTTGTAAACAGCTTCGAACAATGCCTTTCCATCTTCCGGGGCAATTGCTGAACAAGCTATTTTACAAGCTTCCGTTGCCTTTCTTATAAAAAATGTTTGCTCTTCCTGGCTTACTCTCTCCCATTTTGTTTCCAACTGAGACGTTAACGGACTGCTTCTCCCTTCTCCTGAACATGTTTGTAAGACGTCCAAGCTTTCATTAATTTTAACTAACGCCTGATCAGTTGGAATCTGAGGAGTTAAGATGCTGACGTTCTCTTGAGAGCTGTGATATCCTGCAGAACTTGGAGTCCAGTCGGTTTCAAACTTTTGCTGCGTGCGTTCAGTCGATGGTGTTGGAAGCATTGTACTCATCTGGTGAAGTGCTTGTGCTTTGGATACCCTAGGTGTTATAGAGAAGAAAGTGAGCACAATCAGCAAAACTGATAGGTACGACTGATGTGCCTAGATTAGCATTCGCCACCTGCTTTCTAGTTCATGATAAGATGTACTACCTAGATATGTACATGGAAGACTTAGGCTTAAATAGATTTTCCTTCCAACGTAAAAGACCCATCTCGAAACCCACATTCACAACAGCCTCCCATGACACCATAAAACCAAGGCTTGCAAAATATATTACCTTGCGATGGGTTCTTTTTCACATTCTAATGAATCGATGTCCAAATGCGCCTTGCTGTGAACAAGTTGTGCATGCCTTTTCCAACAGTTAGAGCAAATTGCTGTTGGCGAAGATAATAGAAATTTCCTTTTGTTAGAAAAATATGTATGTGTCTTTATAAGCATTTATAACATATATTATATATGTTATTATTAGGATTCACGGCCCGAGAACTGGTGACAGTAGGAATGCGCCGAACTGGGAAGGTGGCTATTTCCCCTACCATCCACACCTCTCCCTCCCAAGCTTCTTCTCTCCAGGCCGCGCTCTGCTGGCCAATTTCCACCACCAAGAAACCTGTTCTCGTGGTAATAGGCACCGGAAAAATTACCTTTCCTCCGTTTTTGTATTGATAAAGGTAGCCTGAATTTACAGTTGAATGCGTACCGTATTTACTCGAATAACCGCCGCCCCGGAAGAAGTGCCGCCCTCGAATAAGCGCCGCATTTGGGACAAAAAAGTTCATCAGCGCCTCCCCTGAATAAGCGCCGCGGTCCCGACGCGGCCCTTATTCCTGGACAAGCACGTGAGTGGTTATTTCCCAGCAAAAATATCAGCGTTTTAACCTAAGAGACCGAGCACTTCATTCTGTTCCCTGCTTACAAAGTGCAGAAAGAGACGAATGGTGACAATGAAAACACGCCTTGGTTAGTTACTGTAAAATTTTCATACAGAAAATATACTGTTAAATTAAAAGAAAAGATTTCTTTGTCGTGTCCAATTTTTAATTAAGCGCCGCCCTCAAATAAGCGCTGCCCTCGAATAAGCGCCGCATTTGAGGCGCGAAAAATTTAATAACCACCGCGCTTATTCGAGTAAATACGGATGTTATTAAAACGGGGAATGGGGAATGGGGAATGAGAAATAGTGGTCAGCGGTAATACCTAAGAAATTAAGTTGGAGTCTGCGCAGTACGGCAAAGAGACGAGGACTGTGAGTGAAGTGACTGCAACATTAAGCTGTTCTTCAATTAAAAAGAAAATACCCCAGAGAAGAATTATGGACAATAGCTCAATATTCTAGTGACTTCACTCAGTTCTTTCTCAAACCATAAATGAATCTACATTGTAACTCAAATATGAACGCCATTAAATTAAAATCAATTCAAAATTCGATGGTAAGTGCTAAAAATAATTCGACGAGGTCAGTTTCAATTTTCAAGGCGTATTCTACGTTTTCATACCTTAAACAAAGATTCATTCTCGCCATTTGCAAACATAGAATCATTTTCTGTCACTGGTTCGTCGCTAAAACGTCAAAATACACAAAACGTTTACTCTTTGTTTTGATAATAACACTTGAAGTGACTGTACTCAAAGTGATTCGAATCTTTTTACACCAACCTGTCGATAACGTTATAAACCTCGTGATCCTTAACATTATCGTCGCTCACATTACCTGCAAAACAACAGTTTTGGTTAATTTTGATAAACAGAAACTCAGCAATTCCAAAACTCGGGAAAAACTGACAGATAAATATTCTTACCTTCCATCTTTCGCTTACCACATCCAGTCGTCGTCTCTTTGCCGTACTGTGCAAATTCCAACTAATTTTTTTAGATATTACCGCTGACCATTATTCCCCATTCCCCATTCCTCGTTTTAGTAACATCCAGTAAATACGGTAAATCTGAAGGGAAGAAACACGATAAGCACTAACAAAAGTACTTACACCTCATATACAAAGATAAGGGCGGTAAGTACAACAGTCTTGCATTGAAAAATGTAAACTCAATCCGCTATTCCAATAAAAATGCTGTAAATGGAAACTAACAGTTAAACTGTCACACAAATATCCTTTAAGAAACACGAAAAATATTTCCTTGGGATTCCGTGTCATAATTTCCATACCCTTAATTGAGTTAAAACGCTGTAAATTAAATTAACTCACTATAAATAAATCCATAACCAAGTAATGCAAATTATTTACATCGGCGAACAAGTTACACGAATCTAAGTTAACACGATATCCAACTCTTAAACAGGCTATCTTTCCCTTGTGCTCCTTCTAAAGAACCTCCCTTTATTGTGTTAATCTTATTTTTCTCGAAAAACTTCAGTTAAAAAAGAGAACAATAAGAGCCTTTGCAACAGGTCTATTGGGAACCACTACGTGCCGTGACATTCTTGAAGATTGCTGAAAAAAACTGGTTATATTAACATGACAGAATATTTCATCCAGCTCGTATTTTTATATGGATTTTCGCTTTTCGTTGTAAAAGCTGCTTTTATGATCGGGTGACAAAAAGAAATAATACTCACGCGACCCCACTTGCACAAGTGTAATAAACATCGTCTGTATCTCTTGCGCCATCTGCCAGTTCACAGGATTCTTACAGTGCAGGGCAATTTTCCGTCCTTCGTGATTAGGGTACTGACACGTCTTGAGTGGTCTCCAGTATTGCCCTAGATTATGAGGATGTTTCGGACAAATTGTTAACGTTTTTATTTCGTCCAATGGAAGATTGAACCTTCCCACCCTGGCCAATATTAATTCTCGTTCTGTTACTTTTGTGCTTGAAAGATGACAACTTTTTAAATGATTCCTAACATCAGCAACGCACTCGACAAGGTGTATCACGTCTTGTTTTCCTCGTGATTCTCCACAAATGATCTTTCCTTTTCCAATGAACGAACATGAGGTCCGTTTCACTGCTCTGGCCATGGCTAGCTATTGTTTACATTGACAGTGTGCTGTGCTGCGATGCACGTGGTCAGCGGCGTTAAAGGAACATCTCGCGATTTTCAACGAATGACAACTTGCTCGTTTTCCATCAAAATTCGAGACAAATTGCCCTGCTTTACCGTCAATTAAGCAAAATCTAGTCATATTGGTTTTTCTTGACCAACTAATGGCTTTTTTAGGTCGTACAAGAGACGATACCATGGCTTTGTTACCGACATTAGGTCGCAGCATTTACGATGGAAATATGGCGGTTTCAGCTGAGTTGCACAACTTTCAGCTGTCTCGTGCGGACGAAAACTGGATGACGGCCAAATCTTTTAACAGAATTAAGTAGCTGGCAGATAGGACTTTCCACTGATATGCAGTAAATCCTGTGAGTACGAACCACTTTTGTGATTTATTCGCCTGAATTTGGGTAAAATCGCATGTTGCGACAAGTTTCAAAAGTAAGATAAACTTTTTTTATCCTCAGTTTTCTTATACTAATTAAAGATTATGAATACAATCTACGCTGTTATTAAGAAAAAGGGTCATTGTTTATAACTAGCGAATTTGAATGTTTCGAACAAGCTGTTTTGTCCAGAACAAAAAACTGCAAGTTTGCCAAAATTCATCATGTGGCCGCTGAGTTTCGAGGCCAGCAAGGGTTTTTAAAAGATTGTGCCAGAATTTTACTTACTTGCCAAGGGAAGTTGAAGGAATAATTATGAGCGAATTCTATTCCTCGAACAAAAATGGATATGAGGATCTAAGGGAGACTGGCTCTTAAATGCAAAATATCGTACTTATTTTGCATGTCAGTATTAGCAGAACTGCTGGCACTACCCTGAGGTCCACGATCACCTTTTTCACCTTTATCGCCTTTATCGCCTTTATCACCTTTATCACCTTTATCACCTTTATCACCTTTGTCGCCTTTTAAACCCTGTGGTCCTTGTGCCCCCTTCTGACCTTGTGGTCCCGCTGGACCTTTGTCACCCCTCGGCCCAGGAGGACCCTCAGGACCAGGAGGACCTCCTGGGCCAGGAGGACCCACTTTTTCACTTTCACTTATCGTTTGGCTAGTTCCACCTATTTGGCTGTTAATATACCCCATTATATATCTTCATCAAAATTTTCTTTCATTAATTTTAGAAGTTTGTCATAGTAAAAGAAAGAATATTTTTTATCGGTGGCGCGATCTAAAGTGTCATGATCCACACCTATCTCGTCTGCAATCCGTTTGTTTTCTCTTGGAAGAAATCTGAAAATACAAAAATGGCTGCAGTTATCACGGATGTTTTTCGGCACCTTGTAGAAGGTTTGAGTGAGGTAAATAACGCAGCAGTTTCTGTGCCGCCCGTTGATAAAATAATTAATGATGCTGTTTTGGTTGCTTTCACAAACAAGATCATCAAAAACAACTATTTTTTGGTTGTCCACCGGAAGCTCTTCGAGTGGAATGATTTCATCACCATGGGCCTCGATAACCTCATAACCAACCTTGGGGTTGATTCGTTCAGCAAAATCCTGCAAAAGAGTCTCGTATTTGTTTTGGTGCAGGTTTTATGAACAGAGGTAAATTTTATCAAACTCCAACAACTCATAAAGCATATGCAGTAATATGTTTGTTTTACCAGAATTACTGGGTCCACATATTAACATCCGAAAAACATCTGCTGGCATACAAGGGTGACCTTGCTTGTAGTCACTCTTGAAAAAACCTGGGTCATAATTTGGAATCTTTTTTTTTTTCGCTTCTATATATTCACGTTGGAAATATGTCAGGGAAAAAATGGCAACAATTGGCTGAAGAAAAAACGGTGTTGGATAAACAAACAGAAGAAATTCACCAAAAATTTAGAATGGATAAAATAAACAAAGAGTTTGGTCAGCTTTCAGGAGAAGAACTTTTTAAACCAATCACAAAAAGGCTTGATGAAAAGAGCAGCGACAATGTAGAAGAAGAAGAAGAGGAGGAGCAGGAAGGTCCTGATTACACAATGGATGAATTTGACAGAACCAATCCTTTTGGTGATGAATTCAAACCAGATGCTCCAACACCACCCTTATCAGCAGAACCATCACCAGGGCCATCAACGGCACCATTAAAAGAACAATCTCAACCATCACTAGAACTATTAAAAGAACAATCACCACCAGAACCAGTGAAAGAACCACCACCTCCATATCACGCGTTTGATGATTATTCGGGTGAAACGGATGAAAAAATAAAAAAACCGACTTTCATTTGTAAAAAGGGAGATTACCAAAATTAAAAACGATCCAAATTACAAAAAAATAAAAACTTCAATATATGGCTACGCGGGTTATGATTTGAATAGCTTTGAAACTGAACAAAAGAAACTCGAAAATGTACAGCAATACAGAAAATACCAAAAATCTTTAGTAGCACAATTACAAGAAAAAAAGAAGAGCTTAAAAGCTGTAAAACAACCCAAAAAAACACTATCTCTAACACCCTTCGGTTGCATATTCTGATGATGATGACGAACAAGATTTCCCTGTTTATGAACAGGAATGGGAAACTTCAGGAAGTGGCATCACTGATGAAGCTGAAAAATTGATCGACCAACTTCATTTAAGTTTAGGATCAATAAAAGCAGGAAACAACTCGATAAAACTAAAAAACAGGTATTTTATCTGCTTGATTCACTTGTTGAACTCGGCACAATCAAGGAAAAACAAAAAACAAAAATTATTACTAATTATATACTCCAATAATGAGCTTTGATATTCTGCTTGACTCGAGCCTTGCAAAACTAGAAAGAGGTGGAGAACGGAATGTTTCACACGATTTTACAGTGAAGGTTCATCCTCCGATCGAATTGGGTTCAGGAAACTATAAAGCTGCGTTAAACAGACTTATCACAATGAGTTACTCATGGAATAACATCGATGCTTTGTACAATAACAACAAAATTCGCTGGAAGAAAAAAACAGAACAAGCGTGGAAGACCTTAACTTTCCCGAATGGAATGTATGATTACAAAAGAATCAACACATTTCTGCAGCAACACACCGGTAAAGTAGATCCAACAAACAAAGACAGTGATTACATTTTCAATATATATTTCGATATGTCAATTTATAGGGTTGTGACTTTGGTACATAACGATTATGAGCTTGACATATCTCAAGGAAATTTTGGTGAATTGCTTGGTTATGGTAAAAGTGTCTTGAGAGGAGATGTTGTTGGAAGGAAAGTTCCAAATATCACAAGAGGTGTTGATTGGGTATATTTGCACTGTGACCTTATCACACGCCGAACGAACAATGTTCCAAGCGATGTGTTATACAGTTTCTCAACATCAGATCTTCAGGTTAGCTATCCATTTCGAAAAGAGCCGCGTCGACTTGAGTGGCAACCTGTGAATAAAAGTTTTATTAATGAAACAAGGGTTTGGTTGACAGATGGAAGTAACAATATCCTGCATCTAAACGGGACAGACGTTGCAATCAGTTTAATGATTGAAAAAGAGTAAGGTTTTTGTTGGTATAAATATACAATCATGAATCATCCGAGCGAGTGGGCAAGATTCTTTGACGAAAACACTGCAAGTTATCGATATAAACACAAAGGGTCGGGTGTGATCCGTGACACCCTCATGAACATCGGTAAAGTATTCAAAGGCACTGTAAAGAACGTGGCAAAGAAAACTGCCGAAAAAGCCACAAAAACAATCGCTGAAAAAGCGGGTCAGAGAGTTGGTGAACTTGCTGTTGAAAAAGGTTCGAAACAATCTTTTAATATAAACTATCGTTAACATGTTCAGACGTCAACCATACCTAGAGAATACTTCATACGTTCAAATCAATTTAGACACCCCGCTCACCTTCCCTGGGAATAACCAACCTCAAATAAAGACGGGCTACAAGTTTACTTTAAGAGACCGGGACAATTCTTATGACTGGTACAACGCTTATTTCCGCGTCGATTTTAAGTTTGAAGCTAAAGCAGACGGAGCCAACATTGGTGCTGACACTCAATCAGCTCCGATCAACGGTTCTTTCTCATTGATCAAAAGTTTGAAACTAAGTTCAGCGGGGAAAAAACTGTACGAGGCAGAAAATATCCACAAAGGTATTTTAATCAAAAATCTGCTTGATTTTTCAGACGATTTTTCGAGAAGCGTTGCAAGAAACCAATTTTGGTATCTTGACTCTGACGCCACCACAGTGACTGATGGCATTGCGACGAACGTCGGAATGCGGGCAAGGGCGATTCTATCACATGGAGGTTTGATAGTTCAGACCATTATCCCTTTGAACAGATACTCCTTCTTCGAAAGTCTTTCCGACAAGCTGCTGCCACCGTTACAACTTGAGTTTGAAATTGAACTGCAAAACGACCAAGAAATGATTTTTCAAAACAACGCAACAGCTCGAAGAATTGTTGTCCGTAAATTTGAGTTGTGGACCCCACAATTACATTTCACTGGTAAAGGACAGACCCTGGCCAATGAAAATTTCTTGAAACCAACCCAATGGAAATACCTGAATGAAAATTTGCATAGCAGCAGCTCCCGAAGGGATGCGAATGGTACGTGGTTGATTACACCTGGGGTAAAAGACCCCAAGCATGTCTTTGTATTTTTTCAACAAACTCAGAAACAAAATGCTTACGCACAAAACCCTGGTGATGATGGTGATGACTCAGCAAGATTGGACACTTGCCACCTTCAGTACGGCACAAAATTTTACCCTGAGCTTGATTACGACCATGATTTTAAAATAAAAATTTTGAATGATTTGATCAATTTCAGATACAGAAAGAACGACTACAACTCCGGCGTTCAGCTGCAGCTTGACAATTTTGAGAAGTTGTACCCAATTATCTACTTTGACTTACGAAACACCAAAGAAAGTGTGACAGGCGACTCGAAAAAGCTCGAATTCCATTACAGACTAAATGAAGCCGCTAACGCTCAAGATTATATGATCTTCGCCTTGGTTTTGAATGAAAACGAATTCGTGCTGAAGCAAATTGGTAATGAGCTTGTCGCCGTCTAGACAAATGAAAAATTTTAAAAAAATTCTGAATATAATATACACGCACGATGAGCACAACTTATCTTCCATATAAAATTGCACTGACTGATGGTCAGAAAAAGAAACTTCAAAAAGCTTATGTTTCGAAGACAGCTGTTACTCTGAGAGTTAAACCAGGCCAAATTGGGCGCGGTGACGAACTTCGTCTCACTGCTACTCAAATCTCGCGACTGAAGAAAACCTCAGCGGCAGGAAAAGGAATGGAAATAAAATTAAGCCAGACCCAGATTCAAAATACTGCGCAGCGTGGTGGAAGTTTATTTTCTGCTATGCTAGGTTTGGCACGACCTTTGATAAAGCCAGCCCTTGGAGCATTAGCAAGTGTAGGCTTGAGTTTTGGTGCTGAAAAGGTGCTGAAAAAGATATTCGGAAAGGGTTTTGGACCGAAGGAAATTGAGCTTTATAAACTTGTCCAGAAAATGACTCCTACTCAGAAAAAAGAGGCAAAACAATATCTTGTTGGTCAAGGTTTTGTACAGGGAGGTTCAGCACAGTTCGGCGTCTTCCTTGGTATGTTGGCGTCTATTGGAGTACCTTTGGCCATTGATTTAGTTCGAAAAATAATTGGAAAAGGTATGCAAACTCAACCACCACGCTCACGACCAAGACGAGCACCTCCTCTACCACCACCTCCTAAAGGTAAAGGAATGCAAATTCAACCTCCACCTTTTTTTGGAACTTGGTATGATTATTATTTAAAAAAAACTGAAATTTGAAGATAAACCTCTATCCAACATTGACCTGAGAAAATGGTGCAACTTTTTACGAATTCCAATAAAAGGTATTTTCAGCAGAAATGAAACAAAACCCTTGTTTCATTCTCCATGCATTATCAACTTGGATGATTTCGGAAGTTTGGGAACTCACTGGGTATGTTGTTGGCCTGCCAAAGACAAAGGTACTTACGAGTATTTCGATTCATTTGGTTTTCCACCACCTTTGGAATGGGAAAAAGAAATGTCAATGCACGGGATGACACATTTTTTTCAGAAATGATAACCAAATTCAATGGGAACAAAGTGTGAGATGTGGTTACTACTGCCTTCTCTTTTTGAATGAAAGAAATAAAGGAACAAGTTTTGCCGATATTTTGAAAATGTTCTCCAACGATTTACTTCAAAACGAGGAAATAGTGAAAAATTATTTTTCATAAAATATATATACAATGGAAGTGTAATGGGTGAAAGAAAAGCGGCACACGCCCAATGTGCAGGGAGGTGAAAAAGTTATAATCACAAAGAATGATCGAAAACTCTTAAAGGTAAAATGCGCTAGTTGCGGAATAACAAAAACACGTTTTATGCCGGGAAACTAGGTGAGCCCTCCCACGCGGAGGGCAGTGGAATATTCGGCGACGTTGCTATGGCAGTTGGTGATCTTGCTATTACAAAAGGAATACCATATCTTGCAAAAAAAGTGTTGAAGCTGGACGATATTACGCTTCTGAAGCAATGAGAGACCCAAAACTGCAAAAGAAATCAATAATTACACTCTCGATAAAGCCCGCCCAGTCATTCAAAAAGTCGGAAGTGAAATGTTAGATCAACTTTCAACAAAAGTTCGACCAAACCAACGTTACAAAACTGACAGAACTGATTTGGATGGCTCTGGATTTGATATACATGCTGCAATTGGAAAATTTCCGAAACCAAAAAAAGGTTGGACATTACCAGGGCATAATTTTACAGGGCCATACAATCCTCTTGAAAGCAGGTGAAATACGATCCAGAAACGGGTGAAATTCTGGAAATATATCAACCACCAACAGGTGCAACAGATGCGATTGCTATGCAACATGATGTTGATTATGGTG
>CAXHKT010000379.1:478510-621010 GCA_964017195.1 Siderastrea radians
AATTTCTTTTTTATGGGGCCAGCAATCAGAAGAAACTATTTCAAAATAATTGTGCAGAAAACAGGTATAGTTAACTGAATTGTCAGTTGTTTCTTCAAATTGAGCAATAACATTACTTAAAAAAGCAATCTCGTTTGAAGAAAACATGTTTTCAATATTCCATCTAGGAAAAACTTTTGTTTTCAAATAACGTTTTATACTATTTGGTGCAATGAAGCTTCTTCCCCGATTTTTTTCTTGGAACTGTTCATAATCATCATCACATTCAAACACTCTACAACATTTTGGACATTGAGGACAGAACTCATTCACCACATAAACTAGTTGCTCCTCACATGAAGGACAACGATTAATCCTATTTGTTAATGGGCATAAATGTAATTCATTTCTTTTTTGCAATATTTCTTGAATTATTTTCGACGGAATTTTCTCACCTTGCAAACAACCAAATGGGTCGTCCATTTTTTATTGTGTATAGTATACAATGAGCGCGCGCATTTTCAATAAGTTGTCAAAAATTTATTACAGCCCGCAAGGGTATTGGAAAGGGTTTGCAGCGATTAAGAAATTATCCAAGGCAGCGAAAGTCTCGGAAGATGTGGCTCAAAACTGGTTGATGAAGCAAGCTCTTTGGCAGGTTTATTTACCAGCCCCACGGTACATTCCAAGACCGAAATTTGATGTTCCTGTTCCAAACAAAGTTCACCAAGCCGATCTTCTGTATCTCCCACACGATCGCCCACCACTCTCCCGTAAAACTTTTAAATATGCCCTCACAGTGGTAGATGTGGCCTCTCGATACAAAGAGGCCGAACCGTTGACCACAAAAGAGACTAAGGAAGTTGCAGCTGCTCTGGAACGGATTTATAGTCGTGGTCCTTTAAAATGGCCGAAACTGCTTCAGGTCGATCCTGGTCGTGAGTTTATGGGCGCTGTGAATCAACTGCTTTCGAAACATAATGTTGAGGTTAGACGTGGTCATGTGGATATTCACCGTGATCAAGCTATCGTTGAAAGATTCAACCGCACCCTGGCTGAACGACTGTTTGGACACCAATATGGGGTTGAAATGCGCCTCCCAGAAGACAAAAGATCGACGGAATGGGTGGCCCGACTGCCCGCTGTTATTTCAGCTTTGAATAAAGAAGTCACTCGACTGACCGGTCAGAAACCTGTTGAGGCCATCAAAGAGAAAACTGTTCCATCCAAATCCTCGACACCTTATTTGAGACCCGTTGGTGTGAACGAAGAAAAGCTCCCCTCCGGTTTAAGTGGCAATGTCTGTAAGAGCGGTCCACTGCATTTCGGGTCAGAAAAAAGTTTTCCTTCAAACTTTGTCCAGGAAACCATCTTGGGTCACAAGTAAATGAAACGAGTTTCGTTTTAGGAAATACGTTAAAATAGTTTTTTTACAGCCCACAACAGTAAGAGCGGCAAAAGCCGTAAATTAGCACCTGGCCAGACGCGAAAATTGCATAAGTTAGCGACCTCACCGCTCAAAAACCACAACACGCAGCAAAAAAGTGTTACTATTTTTAAGTTAAGAGGTCCTTCAAGGGTGTAAAGCGTATGTTAAATTTAATTTGTGTTGAAGTGGAAGCTCGTGACAATTGATATATTAACACTCATCTGAGCGCTTTCTGAAAACTCGCAAAAGTACCCTGTCTTCGTCGGCCTTTATTTCCCGAGTCCAGACCGAGTCGCTCTAAATTCCTATCGAAGTGCGTTAATGAGATGTCAGGGAGTACAGAAATATAAAAATACCTTGCGCTTTTTATCGTCCTTTACCACAGTGACTTCGAACTTTTGGTGATTTTTGCGAATATGACACACGCATTATGCAAATTAGGTTGTTGAGCAAATTCGGATCGTGTGAACTGAATAGCTTCTAGATTTTAAGATTTCTCCATTTCAAGTCATAAATACAGAAAAGCATACACAAATAGAAGTTTTGAACTGTTCAAATTGATGAAATAAGCGAATTACTGAGTCCTGATCTTTGGATACTAATCCGGAGAATTGCGTGACTCGCATTATGCAAATTAGGTTGTCTGCTAAACTTGGTCCGTTCCGGTAACCGTTGCAAAAAACCTTTTAACTGTTTGGATCCCACTTTTGCTGAAATTGAATATTAAAGAAATGTTGAGACTACATGCACTGTAGGTAGAAAACGTTGACGACGAATTCAGCTAGTTAAAGCACTGACTTCTATTCATGTGTCATTTGAATAACTCTGTTTGCAATGAAATGGATAACTTGTAACAATTAATGAATCTCTACTTTTTTGTAGTCGGGTTTTGGTTTTTTATTCCTACAATTTGCTCTTTGATCTACCTTTTCCACAACGCCTTCGAAATTTTGGTGCTTTTGTCCCGGGACTTTTGTCAAGCGCTTTATCTTGTTTATACAAACTAGGTTGTTCGCGTCAGTGGAGCAAACTCAATAAAAAGACCGCGAATTATAAAGTGCCGATGTTTGGATGCTTTGGGGCAAAATGTGACGAGAATTATGCAAACTAAATTTTCTGCCAAACGTTTCATCAGGTTATAAGAAACTTGAAAGTTTTTGTTTGATTTGAAACGGCTAAAGCTACGTCTTGGTAGGTTCCTTTTCCAGCGTTGGTTAGATGGCCTTTTATAATATATAACCTTACAGTGCTCTGGTTCGTTTTGTTCTCTCAATCAGTTTTATTGCATTCACAAGTATTGCAATTAATGTATAATGAGAAACATAAGAGAATGAATACAATATCAGAATCACAGGAAAATTAACAACAATGAGGCTCAGGCAGGCTGTTATAATTATAAGCTTTTATGATATTTTCAGGCTGAGGCCTGAGGTGGCCACAAATTACTAGAAGCTATTGTTTCCCAGTTAAATAGTAACGTCCAACATTGAAATTAGTAAATGCTTGTCAGATAATTTTCCACCTTGGCACGTCAACAGCAAGCCAGTGAAGAGGGTTTGTACAAAAGCCAGTACCATTCTTCGCTCGGCGAAGCCCTCTGGGCGGGAAAAGCCTCGGAAATACAAAGGTCATAGCTAGGCTCCCCCCCCCCCCGCCCCACGACATGATCGCTAAACTGAGATCGTGATCGTGTCTAATAATTCACAAGAAATGATTATCCTTCAAGTGAACTGTTCAAAGGATGCGGAACTTAGGGGTAGTTCTTTGTTTAAGTCGAGAATTAAATCAGACCTGTGAGCGAGAAGTGAAATAGGCCATTTCCCAACTAATAATAATAATAATAATAATAATAATAATTATAATAATAAATTTCTATAGCGCCATTTCCCAATGGTTCAATGGTGCTTTACAAAGTTGTCATTACGTTAATTTACAAATAATCTTAAAAAACAACAAATAAAAATGAACTAAAATTGATCACAACGATAAATAAATCAGAATTCCTAGCCAAAAGCTTCTTTAAACAGTCTTAAGTTTAGACTTAAGTTTAGTCGAAAGAGATACACATTTTCTTAATTCTAAGGGAAAGCTGTTCCATATGGTCGGAGCGGCAACTGTAAAGGAACGACCGCCATACGTTTTCAGATTAAATCTGGGAAATCAAGGAGATAATGAATAGATGATCTCAGTGTCCTGCGTGCTAGGCTTGTAAGGCCTTAGAAGTTCCGTGATGTAACTGGGAGCAGTGTCATGAAGAGCTTTGAATGCAACCAGAGCGATCTTGAAAATAATCCTTTGTTCAACAGGAAGCCAGTGAAGATTTAAAAGCAAAGGTGTGACATGTTCAAATTTGTTTGTTGAATAAATGAGTCTTGCTGAACAGTTCAAGACACGTTGTAAATCTTGTAGAACACATTTAGGTTGACCACAATTGCTTTAAGCCTCCCTTTCAAAGCGAGGCTATGTGCACAACCTTTCATATAAAAATTAGTTTTCATTCACGTGTAAATAAGACCATTTTTTTTTAATATTAAAGGTGTGCACCTAGCCTCGCTTTGATAGGGAGGCTTAAGACAATTCCGAAATGGCTTATCAAAAGACACCTTCACCAGAGTGCGAAAGTAGCTCGAAAGTTAAGCGATTCACCGTCGTCTGTGAGGCGCTTCCACTCGAAGTCAGCAAGGTTCCAAGAAGCCTCCAGTTCTTTAAGAGCTAGGTCTTAATTGAATTTGGACATGAAATCAAAACACACGATGCAGAATGATGCAGAATTAGACTTTTTTGTTTTCGCTGTTGAAGCTTTTTTATATCAAAACTGATACAATGATATCCAATTCTTTTGACTGAACTGAAGAAAAGGAACCAGAGCACTGTTTTAAAAACGGGCATCTGTGACCAGGTGACTATCCCATGAACACATGGCTTTAGCCGTTTCAAATCAAACATCGATGAAAGAGAGATCCAAAAAGTTACACGTCTCTTATTTGGCAAAAAATCCAGTTGGCTTAATTTTCGTCACATTTTGCCCAAAAGCATCCAAACATCGGCAGCTTATAATCCGCGGTCTTTGACACGCAAACAACCTTGCTTGTCTCAAGCGTTTGCATAAACAAAATAAAGCGCTTAACAAAAGCCCCGGAACAAAAGCCCAGGGCGGGGGTTACTCCCCCATATTGCCTATACGGGGACGTGCCGCTGGACAAGGCATGGTTTTTGGCCTCTCTGTCCTAAACAGGGTACAAAATTTTAACAAGTCTGCCCTAAATAGGGTCTCAACTTGTCGTAAACAGGGTATGGTCAGACCCGATTGTCGTCGTTAAATATGGCTTACACAGTATTTAGGTATCGCAGATCGGGAACGTTTGCTGGTCTTTGAAACACTTAAAATTGTGTAAAACAAGGCAGTTGGTATAATAATCATTTGCTCTAAACAGGGACCTAAAATAGAGGGTGCTGTCCTAAACAGAGTAGGTAATTTAGGGCTTTTTTTTGTCCTACACAGTCAGGCCCTCAAACCCTCTGTTGGTCAACTGTCCCTCCCCCTGGGACAAAAGCACCAAACGTTCGAAGGCGCTGTGGACAAGGAAGATCAAAAGAGCAAATCGAAGACATAAAAAATCAAAACCCGACTACAAAAAAGTAGAGATTTCCTTTTTATCCAACAAGCTGTCCATTTCATCGCAAACAGACTTATTCAAATGACACATGAATAGAAGTCAGTACTGTAACTTGCTGAATTCATCGTCAACGTTTTCTACCTACAGTGCATGTAGTCTTAACATTTCTTTGATATTCAATTAAAACAAAAGTGCGATCCAAACAGTTAAAAAGGTTTTTTGCAACGGTTACCGGAACGGACCAAGTTTAGCAGACAACCTTATTTGCATAATGCGAGTCACGCAATTCTCCGGATTAGCATCCAAAGATCAGGACTCAGTAATTCGCTTATTTCATCAATTTGAACAGTTCAAAACTTCTATTTGTGTATGCTTTTCTGTATTTATGACTTGAAATGGAGAAATCTTAAAATCTAGAAGCTATTCAGTTCACACGATCCGAATTTGCTCAACAACCTAATTTGCATAATGCGTGTGTCATATTCGCAAAAATCACCAAAAGTTCGAAGTCACTGTGGTAAAGGACGATAAAAAGCGCAAGGTATTTTTATATTTCTGTACTCCCTGACATCTCATTAACGCACTTCGATAGGAATTTAGAGCGACTCGGTCTGGACTCGGGAAATAAAGGCCGACGAAGACAGGGTACTTTTGCGAGTTTTCAGAAAGCGCTCAGATGAGTGTTAATATATCAATTATCACGAGCTTCCACTTCAACACAAATTAAATTTAACATACGCTTTACACCCTTGAAGGACCTCTTAACTTAAAAATAGTAACACTTTTTTGCTGCGTGTTGTGGTTTGTTAGCAGTGAGGTTGCCAACTTATACAATTTTCGTGTCTGGCCAGGCGCTAATTTACGCCTTTTGCCGCTCTTACTGTTGTGGGCTCTAAAAAAAATATTTTAGCGTATTTCCCAAAACGAAACTCGTTTCCTTTACTTGTGACCCAAGATGGTTTCCTGGACAAAGTTTGAGGGAAAACTTTTTTCTGACCCGAAATGCAGTGGACCGCTCTTACAGACATTGCCACTTAAGTGTTCGCATCTCTATCAACCTGGTGAACTTGAAGGTGGCCGGCGAAGAGCAACCGACCCAATCTGGTCTTTGAATGTTTACGAGATTGAAAAGATTATGATAAAACCAGACGCACCGGTTATCTATTATTTGTTTGACGGACCAAAACGCTGGTTTGTCCGCGAAGAGCTTTTGGTTGTCCCTCCAGATACACAACTACCACCAGCAATCTAACAATGAAACTCGATGGGTTCTGTGTGAATGCCGTCTTCCAATACCCAGCGTTTGTCGTAGTAAGCGCTCAACCCCAGCTTCTGCTGCTCGTAAGTGACAATCTGCCCGTCCCGCATCCTGAAACCTCTATTAGTTGCTATGTCCTTGCTGCCTTCCAAAGCTTTCTTGAAACGCTGCCAGGTTATCTCGTTTTGCTTCTTCGACACCCCTTTTGTGCTAAACTTCTTTTTTTCGCCCTCAGATTCGTCGACGAAATAACATTTTGAGCAGAGAGCAATCATTCTGCTGCCTTCACACTCGGGTTTAAAGAGCCCAGGGGTCCGACTGCTCCACTTGTCCCAAGCTAACCACTCTTGTTTTTTGCCTCAAATTCTGTTTGCAGCTCTGGTTTGATGATGTCTTCCAACTTTTCTGCGCTGATTGCCATGTAATTGCTGTCTGTGTCCATCTGAATCAATTCGAAATCTCTTCTGTCAAAATACCTGTCAAGAAAGTCATAAGAGAATTCAAGTATTCGAAGCTTAGCCAGTTGATATACAGCTATTCCTACCTGAAATGGTCTTCTGATTGTGATCCGAGGTTTTCGGCTTTCCAGCTCATACGCCTGCCCGATCTCGTCAAGATCACTGAAATATGCGCTTCGCAAGGCTCTGTCGACTACCTTCTCGTCTTTGGTGTAAATGATGTTTGTTTGCCGCTCCAAGGCTTCGATGAGCTTCCCGTACCCACTATTTCCTAACAGCTTGAATATCTCGGCCAGCAGCGCCTTGCTTTTTTCTTTATCTCCAGTTCTACGAGCTTCAGTAACTTGCTCCACGAACCAAGTGAATATTTTTGTTGGTTGGTAGTCAATAGTCCGATAAACATTTGCGATCACTGCTCCATGCTCAAGATACCATCTAAGTAGAGGAGCGTATAATAATATCTTCTTTGCAGACAATGCTCCCACTAACTTCTTTCCGTCTCCGCGGTTCCGCTTCGTGTGTTTTAGGTAGTCAAGCATATGCTGCGGCACAGCTTCAACAGGGACCTCTTTGTTGTAGAAGAACGGGCACATTTCCTCAAACTTTGGGTGTAAGTGCTCAGGGATCTCTATATCAACTTCTGCAAATCCGAACCATTTTTCTTCTTTGAGCCTTTGTGTTAGTATGGGAGCGGCGGCTTCGTTATTGTAATGCACGACCCTTCCGTTTCCACAAGGCATGTCTCTAAGCATGGTTGACAAATACAAAGCATTGGCGTCGTAACCCACTATATTTTTGCAAAGACGGGGTTCCGCTATTCGATGAGACCTTATCTTCGTGACTCCAACTTCATGGTATCTTGTGAAAACAAGGCTCGGTCCTCCGACAACAGCTTCTTTCAACATCTCATACGCTTCTTTGCACGGGCTGTAAAGATCCGCGCCCCTCTCAACACATCCGCGGAGTAAGTAATGTAAACTAACACCTGGGATACTGACAGCATCTTTCAAAATATCGATTCCTTTATCAGTGTAGAAAGCACGCATCTTTTCCAGAGCCTCGAGGCCAGGAGCTACATCGAGATTATTGTAGTAACGCAGCCAGTCTGCGAAAGTACACATACCCTTTTCTTTGAACAGACGCTGGCACCCATCCCATTCATCCCGCGTGAGAACATAACCGCCCTTCAGCTTCGAATACCAATCCTCATATTTCGGAAGTCCGCGAAAATCAAGTTTTTCAGGTGTGTCAAACCATTCATACGGAAACCACGATTTTACAGTTTCGCATTCGTAGGCTTTCACCCATTTCTCATAACTTGTACCCGGACCTAAGTAGTTTATGATGTCGAGAAAGCGAAAGTTTTTAGTCAAAATGAACATAATTTTGTTTCCATTTTTTGCAACTCTTACTTTACCAGTTGTATCAGATAAACGTTCCGCGAAATGTTCTCTGATAAGATTCAAATCATATCGCCCGGATTTAAACCCAAGAACTGGCACCTGATTACAACATTCTTCTATTTTGAGGCGCTGTGCTTTTGTAAGCATATTCATATCTTCAGGTATGAACGTTGCTCTTACTTGGTCCCGAATGTTTTTAGCACGCCTCTCTAGTTCTTCCATAAACTTGCGAACAAGCTCCGCAGGGTCTCTTTCACAGATATGGGTAGGTTCTCTGTCTAAAGTATCACCAATGCTAACAGAGATTGGTACGTGTGTATTTTCGATAGTTAGCATTCCTGTTGGTTCTTTCCTCTGATTTTTATCTCCGTATGCTTCGAAATCATACAATATAGCGTGTGGATAACTTTGTATTTGAGTCTTTGGTAACTCAATATTTATTTCTCCTACTTCACAAGACCATACCTCGATTACATGGTAGCCAGCAGCTCGAAAATTTTGTGTACGTTCAACAGTTGCTTTAAATCTATCTTCTCGTGTTTGGTCATGATGAGTAATAATTCTATTTCGATCATGAGGGTAACATTTTCGGCATCCATGCCAGTGACATCCATGATATTGAAAAACAGTCTTCGTTTCGTGGTTATAACCGTCTACAGGAGCACGCTCAACCCATCTTTCACCTCCATGCCCGCATGCAGCGTGGTGAATATGAATTT
This sequence comes from Siderastrea radians, assembly GCA_964017195.1. NCBI lineage: Eukaryota > Metazoa > Cnidaria > Anthozoa > Scleractinia > Rhizangiidae > Siderastrea > Siderastrea radians. The sequence goes on from CAXHKT010000379.1 coordinate 487,374, forward strand.
TACGAAGTGCTGCTTCTTATTCAAGCCAGCGAAGAGATTCTGGAGAAGATGAATGTTTTGGATAAGAAGCTTTCTCAAAAGCTGTTTGTGGTAATTCAACTCTTTCTGCCGGACAATCAATAACCGTCTTCCCTTGCGCACACGTTTGGGTATGTCGTTGAAGGTTGCAAGCTTGAGTAAATCTTGAACGGCAATGAACACATACATAAATTTTTGCAAGCTTTGAAATATCTTTTATAATGAAAGCATGCCCTTCATAAATTCCTATTGTCAAAATATTTGTTAACTTGGCTGGTGGTTTCCTTCTAAGATGCCATACTACTTCACTATCCTCCATACGTTCAGGCTCATAGACACGGATTCCCAACCAATTTGAGAAATTTTGTTTTTTATTAAGATGTTTTTCAACCTCGTCAAGCTCATCTAAACATGTTTTTCGGCAATCTTGTGGAGTAGCTATGAGGTTGAAGAAACTCTTAGCAAGTTCCCGTGCTGCCGTTGTACTTCGATCTGGTCTTGAACCTCGGTGTACCGCAATACAGCGCCAAAGACATAAATTATCTTGGCAAGTATCAAGAGCAATCATTGGACCCGCACGCCCACGCGCACAATCACGCAGCCAGTTTGGTAAGGGACCTGTACCTAAAAGTGGTTGACGATCAAGTACAACCTTTATATCAACATTAAAGTCGTCTTCAAACACCCATTTTGTGTCCGCTCTATTTATGTTGTCAGGGTCCTGGCGTACCTTCTCCCGCTCACTCAACCATTTCTCCGCATCAGAAAAACGTTCAAACCAAGGCGAACCTTTGTTAGTGTACATCACCATTAACGAACCGTCTTCAATATTACGTAGCTGATATGAAAGAATATGTCTAACGTAAAAAGATGTTTTAACTTTCTCTCGTATTTTTGCCATAAAATCAGATGTAAGATCTCTTTCAAGTCCTCGAATGAAGCGCCATCGAATGAAACGGCGCCCTCTTACCTCTTCTCTCTCACATTCGGTATTATCATATAAATCAAGAATTTCATTCTGATAGTTTGTAACATTTCGGATATTTTCTCGAGAAATTGGATCAAAATTCCTCAAAATTTCTTGTGTTTTTCTCCCCCTTCTTTTGCGAGGAGGAGCGGTCGGTTGAAAAGTTTTAGGAATTAAAGGTTTATCTAAACTCTTCTCTACTTTCTCAGAAATAGGTTCATCCAATATGTTCTGAATAGTTTTTCGAACAGCAGGAGCGTCCTCTGCAAGTAATTGCTCTAAAGCTTGTAACGTTGTTGGATCAAGTTCTTTCAAAAGTTCTTCAATGTTTATGTTAAGTACAGACATTGTAACTTGGATATAACAAAGATATGTAATGCTCTAATTGAGAAACTTTTAATATGATACATGGTTTGTGGTTACTAATTGAAAGATTTTTTTCAAAATAATACGAGATGCTTCGTTTTAATATTTTCTTCTTTTTTTGAATGCTGGGTGGTTTATTTCAGTTAATAAGTAGTATATAGTGAGTTTAATGAATACTACCTGGTCCTCAGGCTTTTATTTTCGTATTTTAAAGCTCCCAACATAATAAACAAGCGAGCAAAGGAGCTTGTTTATTATGGTGGGGGTTTAAAATACGAAAATAAATGGCTGAGGACCAGGTGGTATTCATTTAATTCACTATATACTACTCCATCCGATACAGAAGACAACATTGTTGGGAACCTCACATATTTTGCTCAAAGTGCTTTCAAATACGTTACCGCCGGTTGTATTCCCTGCGTGTGAGGTTTGTACCCGGATATAACCTTGATATAAATGACAAAGATGGACCTTTTGGCAAAACAATGGTTATGATAACAGTGGACTGATACTGCGCAATTTCCATCACAAAAATGATGAAATGCGCATTACAGGATCAATTTGACAGCGGCACCCAACGAGAAAATTTTAGCAAAAAACTTGAAATATCATTTTCCTCCTTCTTAGATTGTTTCAGAGCTTTTTAAAGGCATATTTGTATTTGTCCGGACTTTTTAGCTGAAAATTTAGGCCGCAGAAATTTTGGGAAACGGAATCCTATCAGCCGAAATTGAGAGCTGCTGCTGAAACTCCAAAAATGCTAGCTGACCTTATTTTGCACTCTAAACGACATATTTGTCCCTCCAAAAACAATAACAACTAATAAGTCCTCTTATTACAAAAGTCCGACGTGATGTTCGCCGAAGAAATCTCCAACTTTTACTGCAATTAATTCCGAAAATCTCAGGCGATTTTAGGCCTTCCGAACACATATTCCCCGAAACGAACCGATTTGTTCCCATGATATAAAAATAGAAGTTAGATCTCACAATAAAATACACAAACTGTATCATGAACAATCAATACCAAAAAATCTATGACAAGATAAATCTTAAGATCTAATTTAAAGAGCACATTTTTCAACAGTTTAGTAGGTACGCTGGATCAATAGTAAAACAGTGACTCTACATAGTCTACTATAATCAAAGATCTTTCTTAAAATAAACATTAAATTTATGGACGACGCAAGAGTTATTATTATTAACTTGATTTCGGTCAATGAGGCAATTGAGGTATTTTTGCTGATATTGTCGGGATTTTCGATCATGATGTGCTTTAGAATTTTTAAGGCAAAACAAAAATGTGTTTCGAAATACGTTTTCAACAATGAAGACCTGATTATTTGCTAGTAAATACAAAACGCTGAGGGCATCGTGCGGATTGAATAAAGGAAATTTGAATCCGGGACTCAGGCATGAGACTACCCACCCAAACTAGTCACGCATAGTATCGGGCAGTGTAGAAAACTAGTTCACAGCTCGTGTTTGAGGGATTATGCTCGCCAAAACTTTGTTCAATTGAGCCTGTTTCTTGTTCAAAACAAAAATTAAGCATGACGGTAGTTGATTTACATGATGATGATTATTGTTTCCTCAATGATGTTGTAAATATTTTTCAAACCTGGCAACTGTTTTTTGAAAAGCCCTTTGGGAGCATATAATAATTAAGTTTAACAATTTAAAAAATCCCAAGACCCTTTAATAATTGTATATTATCATTCAAAGGCGCGTCCTAGGAGTCTCAGTTGAGTGGCGTTGACTCTCTAAGGAGCTTATGTCTTTTCACTAGTTCGTTGTGAGCATGCGACAGTAGAAACTACTTTTTTAGGGTAGAGTAAGGTGAGGTGATTCATGGCAACAACACTCGGGCAAAAGAAACTTGCCCCGGAGTTATCTCGAGAATCGCGAGTTCTGACTAAAAAGATCGAGGCCTGTGGTGACAAAAATGCCAGGCGACCTCTATGATCTGAACTAAAGTGGGTGTCTGTCCGCAAACCGCACTTCATAAATGTTCTAAAAGTAACAACGGTCCCAAAGTACTGACATTCCGAAAAAGGCGCGACCGTCCAAAGGCATCGATAAAATTTGGCGGTCCTTAGCATTTCCATAAAGGTTCTTAGCTGCTGAACCCGACATACTATTTACCGACTGGGTAACGAGATATTTTACCTACACCTAAGTCTTCTGGCCTTAGGTGTGAATATAAAATGGTTACTGAGAAATCAACGTGGACAAATCTTACTTTAACAGCAGTTTCAAAATACAGCATATTTAAAGAAATGTTTATTATTCCTGCTTTTATGTTCTACCAAAGTTTAACACAACGTCTTAAAATTGTCTACAATTTTCTAACAGCAGGCAAAGGGTATAAATGCTTCTTCGAAAGGGATACATCAGATTAAAATATTCCTGCTTTTGTCTTGTCTGACCAAACTCACAAAACGTTTAACTAATTTACGTATTTCCTTCAAGAAAGCGCATGTTATAATAAATAATTATTCAAATGATTAATATGACAAAGAGGATACATCGCACTATTTCTGCTTTTGCCTTTTACCAAAATTACGAAAGCCTAAAAAAATTCTACACAATTAGTTATTTCTCTTAAAGCAGACAAAAGTGTTGAATATATTTTTTCAAACGATAATCAGAAATGAAATGGATACAAGAGATAATTACTTTCCTGCTTTTCCATTTTACCAAAATTACTTAACACCTACAAACATTTTGCATTTTCTTTTACAGCAGGCACAAAAGGTTAAATACGATAAATTTCGACTATATATATTCTCATTTTCGTGACCAAAGGAGGTTTGCGGCAGCATTAGGTATGGAGCTGGTATCTCCTTGGATTATACAGCAGTGGTCCTGGCAAAGAAAGGAGAGGAATCTTTAGTTAGTAAAGCATTCTTACGAAAGTCAGAAGGTCAGAAGGCTTAAGGTTTACGTTGCACCATTGTCATCGTCCTCTATCCAAGCCTGTTTTTTATTTCTTTTAAACGTTTTCCAGAAGAAGGTCCACGTAATCTCCGGAGTAGCAAGAGGCTCATTGTGTCCCAGTCAGTTAAAATTACAATGTTGTATAGAACTCGGAGCTGGTTTAGTCGAGACTAAGAAAGCTATCCATGATAACAAGGTTTCCGTATTACACAGTTAATAGGTGCCCCTCTTTTCGCACACCCCCTTAAAACAGGTACCTCGTCCTTATGAACAGTTTGGTCAAGGCCTATACATTTGTTTTCTAAAATTAACACGTTTGACAGGGTAGGGAACCCCGTTAATATGGACATTTTTTCTGGTTATGCATCAGTGAAAACCTGATTTGATTGTAAATGTACCGGCTATATGCTTCGATATTGTACTCACAGGGATCAAAATCGTGTCTCCTCTACTGGCTCTTGGTTACCAACATCGTTAGTGAGAAAATTCGCCGATGACTCTGTTTGCGTCGCTTGATGACACTTTCTGTTGTTGTAACCCAGCTCGTGGTAAATACCTTCACCTTGTTCATTATGTTCAAGAGTGTCATTAACAGTCTCACTATCTTTAACGTCTCTGAGAATAGTGGGTATTTGCCCTTCTCCACTTTGTAGCTGAGCGTCCTTTGTAGCTGAGCGTTCTTCCAGTTGGGTTATCACATTCACCTCCGTTGGGTTATCATCATCTTGCTCTTTCTTATCAAGAGTGACATCAATTGCCCCACTGTCTTTCATGGCACCAGCAACCGTGGTCAGTTCTATCTGTCCTGTGTCCAGCTGCGTGTTAGTGACGTTCGTTCCAGCTAAACCATTAATTTCCCCCGGCAAATTGATAAGAGGAAGAAGCAAAGCCAGACAGCAAGATAAGGACCAGCGTGGATTTTTGCGCCATTCCTTGAAGTACTCATACAGATGCACTGTGTACTGAACTAACAACAATATGAAATAAACTATCTGAATATAACAAGAAGAGTAATAGAGCAAAACATTCTCAAGAAAGCTTTTTGAAGATCGCCTTTAGTGTATTATGCAAATGGCAAAAGGACAATTTTATGTTGAACATGTATACAGGTAATGGTACAAATCACTTAAAAATGAATAACAAATTATTCGCCTCTACTTGAGGCGAATTCACATTATCATCGAAGAAAATATGCTACACTTGAACGTGAGTTCTGGGCACTATTCGGAATTCTAGGCAGGGTATGGGATCCGCTTCTTTAAACCCTTACCTTTTTTACTGTGGTGGCATTCAGTTTTAGTTCAGTGTTCTTTTGTAATTAAATCCCCAATGGCATTCAACTTCATCAAAAAAACTTAAACAAGAATTGAAGCACGATCACTGTTTGCGAGCCAAGTTTTTGAACATTTTAAGTTCAATTCTTGTTACACGGATGATGAGCCAAATTCAAAGAGATTTAACTACGCTCGATCGCAGGGTTCTTCGGTGAGTGTGTTTGTGGTCACATTTGACTGTTTCCTTCGTTGTAACTCACCGGGTCTTTGCGTCTGTATTTTTGAAATAATTTTTAATGCTTTTTTTTACTAATACACTGTCTACATACATTACTTAAATTACTTACATGCTCATATTACTTACCGTTCAAGCCAAGTTACGTTATGGCAGGCTAATTACACCTCCCAAGAGACTTTGAACTGCCAGCGTGCACCCAGACATTTTCGTTTCTAGTTATTATTCTGTTTTTACTTGATAGATTTGGTTCTTTTGTTTTTTCGTAAGTGTACATGTGAGTTTTTTAGTTTTGTTTGTGATATCGATATAGAACTTTTGCAGAAGAAAAAAATTAAACTGGCAGCGAGAAAATGGAGCTGGTTTGTTTATGCCGAGTAGTATGGGCCCGTACACTTACATTACTTGAATACTTACATGACTTACATTCTTACTTGCACACTTACTTACTTAAATTACTTACCACGCTGTTCACAGTTACTTACACACATGTAAATAGGAGACAAGCCAAACAGCTGCGCAATTGCTGATGGCATGCATTATTTTCAATGCTACTTATTAAAATGCTTAATACAAATACGTGCCTAGATGTTTACAATTGAATACATTCTTACACCTACTGTAGTCACTTTTTGCATCACTACACCACGACACAAACTTAAACTTAAGCCGTCCATTTCTTACAAAATGCAGGTAGGTTATTGTTCTTAATGAAGACCTATTTTGTATTAGGTATTTGATCTTAACCTGAATTTAAAACCTTCAATATACGGAAGTGAACGTTTCCTTCCACAATCCCATAGATAAGGTTTACCAATTAGTAATAAGTAATTAGTAATAAGTAAGGGACCTCGTGAATTCATAATACCAATTACCAATGAATACCAGATTGAGGACTTCGTTTTGTTTTGTGATTGTAAAAGCGTATTGTTCACAATCTTTCCAGAATAGGTTCGAGTGCGGACAATAAAAGAGAAAGTGATGTCATGTTTCAGGTTCTGTATTGCAAAAAGTGCATTTGTCTTCCTCAGTGTAGCCAATCTTATATAATTTTGTGTTTGTATAAAGTATGGAATTTAAAGTGCTACTACGATGAAAATTTCTTGTCTTTTTTCGCAAAAGAGAAGCCCACGAATTTCATGGAAGCGGTCTTATCCCTAACCACGTGAATTTTGCTCGTGACGTAGAAGTCTCGACCATCGCCACAACAAAGGCCGGAGAAGAGTATAATGAAGAGTCGAAATAACAAATGGAGAGCCAAACATTACATTATATGAATGTGTTTTCCGTCGAATTTATCGTCCAGTTCTTTTGAGAGCGATTTAGAACAAAGGTTTTTTGGGCGAAGTCGGCGAACTCGCAGAAGTCGCATCATACGATGACAGTTTCAAGCCTCTCGCTACCGAAGAGGAAGCCGTCTCAAGCAATGCAAGAATGGATCAAGAAGCCGAACAAATATCCCAATTATCCCAAATCACAAACACTGAAATCCTTCCGATAATACAACAAATTTAACTGTTTCACATGTCTGTTGTGTTGGGGTCTGTCAGCTGTTTCTTACTCTTGCTTTGTTTTCTTGCCGATACGGGTTGAGTTTGTTGTTGTTATGCTCACAGATTTGTTGCAGTATCCTGAATATTTGTAGTTAGAAAGATTTTAGACTTAAAAATAATAAATCCTATAATAATAAGCTCTCTCTTCTAAAAGAAAAGCCCACATAACGCTACATGAAAGTTTTTTGAATAAATATAGAGAGCCCTGAGCCTAACATACGTTCAGATTTTATAGATGAGACAAAAAGTCGAGGAAAATAAATTCACCTAAACGAAGTGAAGTCGCGAATCGCCCGTGTAATTGTGCGAACACGGTAATCTTACTACCTAGTAAACAAGCAAATGCAAATCAATAGAGATAAACTCTGATTTACCATCAGAAGTCTAGGTATAAACTGTGGAATACGCCGTCACATCGAAAACGTTACTGAGAGAAGTGGCTACTCCGAACGCGGTGAAAGGCTCAAGAAATTATAGCTAATTATGTAAGACTTTGGGAGCCAAGAGAAATTAATTGAAGTATAAAAGAGATATTAGGAGCTGGCTACGCGGTACGCGGAGAGAGATAAATTGAAATGTACGAGGGCTGTTAAGAGCTGGCTATACAGTAAAAAGAACAAGCAATATGTTATGGTCGATTAAGCTCGGTTGTTTATATTTTCACGTTATGTGTAGCCGAGTAATTCAAAGAAATTTCGAGTAATATTCTCGTTTATAGAATGAGGAATACACGGTGATGTTCTGTTATGGTCCACTAGTTTATTGGAACTTCAAATAATATTCTTTTAGCGGAAGTTTATATGGGGAACGTTCATAGAACGTGGACTATTTTCTGCTTACCGCGTACCACGTACCAAGTTGAATAAAAGTAATTTCTGCGTATCGCGGAACCGGCTTGGCGGCGACAAAGAAAATAGTTCATGTGAAGGGGCATATATTATGCAGTTCAGTTGAAATTTGTTGGGACAACCGAGCGAAGTATCTCTTAGGTGTGTGAGGAAATGTGTATCTCACCGCACATGTGATGTTAGCACAAACGGCAAATAAATATTCGCTTACCATTCGACGATCCCGCTCAGATATGCCTGCTGATGGTTTTCTTCCTGATGGGTGGAACTGATTCTGGTTTTAAATATTTCCTTGTACCTTTCTCATAAAATGCTTGAGTAAAACATTCAGCCGTAAAATGCACAGAGCAAACAGTGTCCAACAGGATTGAAGTCCTTCCGGTGCACGCAAACGAAGCTTTTCCGCTTAAATAAACGTACCCACTCGTCGGTGAACTGAGAATGGAAATTTCCGATTCAACGATGCTTTCTTTGCTGTAATCTTCAACAACAGAGCGCCGACCGCGCAGACTGCAGCTCAAAATCGAAGAAATGAATCTTGCGAACCCTCACACCTCTCCGAATGCATAAGAAAGTAGCCACGTTTGTTTTGTTGCGTTAAGACTTCTACGTCACTTCCTCTCTGCCCAACTCGGCCCAACTCGTCGCGGTAATTTTTGAATTGAGTATTTGCGGGAAGCCGAATTCGAAAATTACAGTTAAAATAATCGGACTTGCCGTACGAATTTCGACTTAAAACTTTGCACGGTGAGTAATATGTACTTATATTTTCGAAATACAGAGAGAACAAAAAATTCATATTTTTGATCATAGTAGCACTTTAAGACTTTGTACTGGAAGGCCTTAACATAGGGTTCAAGGGTTACTGTATGGGGAAGAGTGTAAGCAAGTTTCAAGTCATCCTCGGATTATTTAAAATCGTGTTTCAGATTATGTGCATTGTTTGAAAGTTGGGCTTTTTTGCTAGTAATCAAGGAATAGTGATCTTTTCAATTGTTTTTCGTGTTGTCAAAAATTTTTCAATTATGCTTAAAAGAAGTATCACCTTTGGTGGGACTACAAATTATCTTCTTTAAACCAGTTGGTAAGCCCTGTCTACATGCGAAAATTATTCTTATTATCATTTTCTTACTTATTACGTTGAAGAATTCAATACTGCTTAGGTTGAATAAAAGATCACGGACAGAACATATTCTGAAATCGAAAAATGTCTTGTCTGCCATTTATTCTTATATCAATATTATTCCTGATTATAGAACACCAGTCTTTCTCGTCTGTAACTGTAACAGTTTTCTATAAAAAGTGAGGTTATAGAGAGATCTTCGATATTAAAATTAATTGTTGTAATTAAAGGGCATTCTAACTCTTTTAACAGATACATGAAATATGTTTTTCATGGGCCTTCATTATTGCTGAAAATTCGCTTTAACCAAGCAAGTCGTAGAGCTTTAATCATGCTATCTATATCTATTATTCTTATACCACCCGCTTCGTACTTGTTAATGGCTGATACCCTTGTAACCTTGTCTTTTCCATTCCATAAAAAATTGTAAATAATATGATTCACTTTTTATAATTTGGGTGGAAGTTGGAAGTAATAAAGACGTATAGACCAATTTGGGGATCAGCTGCGACTTGATTATAGCTACTTTTCCGTAAACGGAGAGCCTTATCAAGAAGACCAAATATAAGCTTCTTCATACTATCAATTTTATTTCGGAAGGTTTTCTCATACAGTCGCGTTTGATCATAAGCATATTGGAGAAGTTTAGTTTCCTCTTGTCCTATTTTTATCCCTTTAATTTCTTTATTTTCACTAATAGCGATTGCCAACACTTTTCAACCATGTTCCTGACCATGGTTTACACCGTGGTTAAAACTCTGAATGATATCCGCATCACCCGAGCAATTAACACTGAATGTAAAATGTAGCCACATTAAAATATCCTTTCCTTTCTAGATTTAATTCTGTCTCAATTAATACCGGGTGGGTTTTACACTGACTGTGACTATGTCCATTTCAACCCCTACACCCTGGACTCCACTCGATCCTTTACTAAAAGATTTCAAGAGCCTGTTTCATGATTTCAGCCGCTTACAAAAGAGCGAAATGTTCTTTAACACTTAAAGGTAAAAAACCTGCTTTGTTGCTGTTGTGCTGTCACTTTGCGATTACACTGCTTAAAATGCCCATTTCTACTAAAACTGCACATTTTCTATTTCATTCGAATCCCGTGGGGTGTATTTTATTTTTGGCGCATGGGTATTGCTAAAAAGCACTAGATTAAGAGCCAAAATTTTTCAGTGATTTCGCAAGAACGTTTATGGATATTTTTTGTGTGTAACTGGCAAAATGAGGGATGTATTGAAAACTCTACCCTTGCTTTTTGTAATGACGTTAGAAATGTTTGTATCTGCAAACACCCTTAGGCCTCGAAAACAACTCCATCAAGCCAAAAAGGCTGAAGAACAGAATGTAGGCGAGCCTAACAGTGAAGCTCCAAAAAATAAGCTGTATGAAATCGCTTTCAGCGGAAAACCGCTTCGCTTACTAGTTACTTGAATAAAGTTTTCATTTCGATCTCTACGTATTAATCATAAGAGATTACATGAATATCATTAAGTTACCCCAAAATAAAACTTACTTTATTCATGTTTAGCAAGAAGTGTTGAGTATGTGACAACAGAAGCGCAAATTTACATTGGGTTGTGTCAACTGAGACATAAACAAGGCTGAAGAAAGATTCGAGCTGCCCAATTTCAAAAAATATATTTTCACCTCCAAGACCGCCAAAAGCGTCAGTAAAATGTGTGAAAGAATTGTAGGGGACCCTGAACTTTGAGTGCAAGACATTTGAAAAAAATTGGCTAGATCATTTCTGACAAACATTTAAAAACGGGCATTTTACGACTTAAGCATATTTTGGGGCTCATTCCTGCTTTGCAAAAGTAGCGAATACTTTTTATCAGTGTCGAAGCCAAAAAACAAATCCCAATGTGCTCTAGATTAACACTTAATTCGGTACTAGATATGGTTGCTACAGACAAAGAAAACAAACAAAATAAACGTTACAAATGAACACAATTAAAACAGAAATCGACAAGAAAAGCTAAAAAAAGACACGAACGTTGTTTAGTTCCAGGAGATAGAACGAGATACGAAGACGGCGAGTAGCGATACTTTGTGTACAAATGGCAGTTACAAGTGAATTAAAAAATAACAAAACTTACAAGAAACGAAGCTAAAACAAAAGTGAAATTATGCAAAAAATACAACAGAATAACTAATGAATAACCTAGGAAGCTAAAAAAATTCAAGCATGAAAAGGTGGGGCTTAAAAGAATTAATGCGGCTTATAAAAGAAAATAAATTAACGTGCATAGTAACAGAAAACAATTCGGCAATGATCGGACTTTTCCTTTTGAATCTGGGTGGGTGTCGATCACCCGGGCCATGGTCCAGTCACTTCTTGGTGAGCGATCATCCACAAAGAGGACCAAGTCTCCCTTCTCTAGATTTCTCTTCGGGCGGTTCCATTTGATTCTTTGGTGTAGAGAGTAAACGTATTCCTTCTTCCTTCTTGACCAAAATACATTGGAAAGGTACTGGACTCTCTTCCATCTCTTTCGGAGGTACACGTCCGCTTTCTGGAAATAACCAGGTGGGGACATTACAGCCTTTGATTTCATCGTGAGTAAATGGTTCAGTGTGAGAGGATCCAAATCTTCAGGATCACTGGACGGAACAGTAAGTAGACGACTGTTAATGACGCATTCAAATTCGGTTAGCAGGGTTCTAAATGACTCGTCATCAAGGGCCCAGCCATGTTTTCTCATCAAAGCAGTCAAAATGGAGCGAACGGAAAGGGTTTGGCGCTCCCATGGGTCACCCATGTAGGACGCTGCAGGTGGATTCTGTTCCCATTGTATGACCCAATCACCCTTGAAATCTCGGCTAAGACTTTTCTGAATTATACTGTGGTCCATCTCGTCTAACGCATTCTTCAAATTCTTTTCTGCTCCCACGATATTGGTTCCCTGGTCTGATCTAATCTCACGTACGGGTCCTCTTCTTGCTATGAATCGTCGTAATGCTTTTAGGAAATAGTCCGTTTCCAATGAGTTGGCCATCTCAATGTGTGCAGCTCTACTGGATAAACAGGAAAAAAGGGCGCCATAACACTTTTATTCTTCCCTCTTTAAAGCAAGACGGACCAAAGAAGCCGACGCAGCAATACGTGAAAGGATGGCTAGCGTTATTCTTTCTTTGAGGAGATCAGCCATCTTCTGTTCACCAACGAGACTACGAAGGCGGCAACACATCACACACTTGGAGATGAGATGTCTCACAACAGAATTTCCATTCATAATCCAGTACTGATTCCTGAACGTACTCAAAGTGATTCCTCGTCCCGCGTTGGCAACCTTCTCGTAAACGTCTCGAGCAATAATAATAATAATAATAATAATAATTAAAATATTTATACAGGGTAACCACTTTAGTAACGGAACTGCAATGAGATCCACAACAAATCTTTTCTTTGGAAGAATTACCGGGTGCTTGAAGCCTTCTGGAAGCTACTGTGATTTGCCAAGTCTGTCACGGAAGGGCATAAGGCCGTTGTGGTCCAGCTCAGGATCAAGACGATACAACGCGCTTGTCCTCTTTAACTCAGATTTTTTGGCTTTTATCACCTGACGTTTCTCTTTATGATCTCCTCTTTGAATCATCTGCAAGGCTCCGACTTCAAAGGGAAACGCGCACTTATGTGCTAACTTGAGAATAATTTCTTCAGTTTGCTCCCGTTTTTCTACCTTTAAAAGTTGATGGTTCACCATCGCTGCACTTTCAGCACCACTTGTCGAGAACGGTTGCTGTTCAGTTGATTTTGGCTTAAGGCGAAGTATCCTCAAAACGCATTTCTTCATCTTGTGTCAACTAGAAAATCTTGCAAGTCTTGTCAAAATGTGTCTCTTTTTACTAACAGCAGTAATAATAATAATAATAATAATAATAATAATAATAATAAGACTTTATTTAGTGAGGGTAACATAATTTTCTGGTTGCCCAGTAGTTTACAATATGGTCCTCCCTAATTTTATATAAAATAGAAAAAAGGAAAGATATATGATGCGATTAAAACCAGAACCTAATTAACTACACACTATATTCTAATGACTAATAATAATAACAAAATTAAACTTTGTACTAGTAAGATCTAAAAAATGCTGATAATTTCAAAGTGTTCTAATTCAACATTTTGTTTTAGTAGCTTCTGCCGTATTTTTCCTATCAATTGTTTATGTGATGTAATATTACGAATGGAAACATCAATATTATTCCAAAGGCGAATTGCACTTATATGGAACGTCCTGCAACCTGAAACTCTCTTGTACTTAGGCAGAACTAGGTTGTTCTTAGAAGTACCTTATTCTCACTAAATCTCACGAGTATTAAATTTCGCGAAAAATCAAGAGCCATATTTCGCGAGTATTAAATTTCGCGATTTTGAGAGGTAATTAGAATTGGAGTGTAATAAATTTCGCGATTTTTTGTATTCTTCAATATGTAGTTTTGAACTCAGAACTGTTACAACATGATTAATATGATCGTCATCGTAAACAATAGCAAACAAAACAAGCTCAACATAACAAAGCATAAGGTATTTCACAGTCCAAATACCCAAGAGCGGCGGATATGGTTCCGGACTTAATTGAGGACACAGTTCCGGTTGTGGAACTTTTGTGAAATTGTGCGAAAAAATTAATAGAACAATTAATGAATAACCACGAGGCGAGCAAAATTCAAGCACAAAAAGGTGGGGCTTAAAAGAAAGAATGCGACTTAAGAGCCAGTATCTGTAAATATCGAAAACCCGGCGCCAGTTGTGAAATTTTCAATTTCTTCATATTTTGCCTAAATAAACCCTTTAGTGAGTTATTTTCGAAAATACAATTAAAAGTTCCTAAAGCGCTTTAGTTTTTTCAAAATCGAGGAAAGTCTGAAAATCCCCATGTTGGCTTCCCGCCGCCATCAAAAAAGGGTAAAATGGTGCATTTTCTTTTCGCTCGTACAGCTAAACGCGGTAATGTTTACCGGTGTACTTTTAGCAAATCATAACACTATTCCTGCTCTTTCCAAAACTGTAGTTTATTTGGGAAAAGCTTTTAAATTTTATATCTTTCTAGCTGTTTTATCTACCCCGCTCTAAGCGCTTCAGCGGATAAGCAAATTTTAACTAATTTCTAAACCATAGAAAGCCCACTGGTACATTGAGTTTCAAGCCAAAACTACGATGGTCTTTAAGCTTATACTTCATATTATGCTGTGTGAAAATTTCTTCCGCGGCCCGACAAAAGTGTCCCGTTGAGAGATGGAAACGATAAGTCAATTTTGGCAACGCGACCAATTTGTACTGCAAACAAACGTCACTATAAATAAACCCAACATCAATCAAAATTCAGCTCAGAAAACCTTCTACAGTTCAATATCAGACATCATACACATTGTAACTTAAAATACTTTTTATTTTGATGAAAAAACATCCTACCTTTGGGTATTCGTCGTAAAATAGATGCTAAAAGAAGAAGCTTTGATTCTATCTTTCGTTATCCGACACCGAATAAATTACATCTCAACCACAGGTCGAAAACTCAATGCAATCATCTGTTCGTCACACAAGGGTCGTATTTGAGTATTCCCTCCTTGTACTGCAAAATAACATGTTTTATAGCAAGGAAATTAACTTATTATCTTGAAAAGTTAACAGTACTTTAAGCGTTCTTTAAAAAAAAACATCTGTTTCCACTCGCTAACATTTGCGTGACAAGAATTCGCTTGCTGCTAAAGCGGCAAACTGTATCGAAAAGATAAAATGCAGTTTTCAATAGATTAAAACTGCTCATCGTAGGGAATATATTGCAGAATTTGCGTTGACTAGGTACTGGCAGCGAGGAGGACTTAAAGTCCTAAAAATAAAACGGTGACAGACTAGTGAGAGCCAGTCATTTGAAATTAATTTCCAGGCAGTCTGTCCAACTGAAATACCCTTGTTCTGAGAAAACACAACAAAGTCAAACATGGTTAAACTTACCAAGGTGGTTGAAGGATGATCAACTTGACTGTTAGTATTCTGGTAAAATGATAGGAATGTGTTTCTTTCCTAGCTAGTACTAAAAGTTTTAAGATGGCCATGTCAAAGAGCCTGTCGTGACAAAATTTGTTTTAGCGTGATTGGGGATTGGGGCGAACGCCGGGGAGAGTGGGTGGGGGTAAGGGGAAGGTAGGGCTTTCGGAGAAAGAAATATGCAGGTGTTACACTAAAGGCTACATTACTGAAATGACGTGAATAAAGAAAGTTACAATGCACATTGATATTTTTGTCTGTATTCCCGTTGTTATTTTTATAATAACGTTAATCGACAATGATCCCTTAACCAGTGATATAAACAAAATTTATATTTTAAAAAATCTATTTGTATACATATACTCTGCCAGACTAATTGTTTTACTGTAACCTGAATAGAAAGTAAGAAATAATTTGTATAAAATCATTTCTCTTTCGTAAAACCCTTCCTGTTGCGGTAATATTTGTTTTTCGGCCCACGGCATGAGCTTTACAAATCAATCTTGCAGTGTTATTGTGTGGTCTTTTTAATTCACTCCACAGAGCAACTACAACAATCTACTAATTCTTGAAGAAGAGAAATGTAGGGTACATTCCTCCGTACTGGTGGGGTTGGTGCTTGAAGTTCCAAGGCAACTCCACCTTTAGCTTTTATATTTCCTCAAGAGAAAATAAAGAAACAGAGAGGGACACTGAGGGCGTTGGTTGGGATATGTCAATTCCACAAAAGTTACTTATAGCCTGGCTTTTCAACGGGTCTGTTTCCCGAAACGTCCGCATAAATACCATTTCCCTTGTTTTTTGAAGTCGTTTTCATGACAAAACGTAACACCACTTGGTCCGCCATTACAAGCAAAATTTTGAATGGATCTTCAAACGGCAGATCGAGGTTGCCTTTATGCGGACGTCTGGAAAACAGACTTCCGTTCCAAATGGCCATCTAAAAATGACTTTACCGAACTTGACATGTCCCAAAGCCTAGACTGACAGTGTCCCTCTCTGTCCCCTTATTTTCTCTTGATTTCCCGCTTTAAACTAAGGCACACAGATCGTACTGATGGACAACAATACGGTGATATGAGGGGAGGAAAGCACGGTGTCTCTGGCTGTAGAGAAGTTCACTTGCTCTTCTACCGCAAGCACATCTTGCTCCGTCACCTGCACCTCTTGCTGACACGTTTTCGCTGCCAAACGAGAGAAGGATGAGATTTGCTGGGCAAACAACCTCTCACCATTTAAGCCCTCGAGCTCGACGCATGCTTTGGTGACAACATCGGGGTCTAGTTTCTTTCCGGTGCCTTGACCGATGTCAAACTTGGCTTTTAGGTAAGACGTAGGTAAAACGTTGCCTAACTTTGAATTTATTATTCCTTGGAATAATCAATTGCACAATTTCGAGTTTGGCGATGGGGAACTAAATGTGGTATGGCGAGCGTATGGCATTGTTTCAGGAAAGCGTTTTGTGGTGGACAAAAATACAGGTCAGTCGCTTTACGTTTGTTATTTTATGATTTTAGAAAGGTAGTATGTTGGTATTAAAGGGCTCTATAACTGTTTTATTTACGAGAAAACGAATTTTGAGATGAAATTTCATACAGAAACGTCTTTATAAATTCAAAGTCAAGCAACGTTTTACCCTAGGGTGTACAAGGGAAGGGGCCTTGGATGGCACTCCAATGACATTTCAATTTTTTGCACTCTGATATTTAAATTACTTATTCTTTACCATTGGTACAGTAATTTAATCCAAAGTTGTTATTTTATCTCAGATGTAAACTAAAGTTCGTTCTTCGCTCCGTTTTCACGGTCATTTTAAAACGATATCCACGGTCAGGCAGCCCAGGCAATCCAGCACAGAAACAACCGATGCTCCTCAAGTTCGTAGGATTCCTGCTTTGCCCAGTACTGCAGATTTCTTCTCGTGTCCACAAGAGGGTTGTGTACGTGTGTTCCAACGACTCTACTATTAAATGGCACCTTTTCCTGAAAGCCTGCGAGCTGTCCCCTGAAAAGTATTGCATCTTAGACCTTGCAAAACAGGAGTACGCCTCTCACCTTCAGGAAGGTACAGGCCTTGTGCCTTCGTTACAAGTCCCAGCCTCGTATGTGTCAGCCGACAACGACCAAGGCTACAAAGACGACTGGGCCTGAGGCTGAAAGATTTAGGGACGCGCAGAAGTCTTAACTGGCACCGGGAAGAAAGTAGAACCCGATGTTGCGCCAAAGAAATGCGTCGAGCTCGCGGTCCAAATGGTGAGAAGCTGTTTGCCGTAACGGAAACTCTATCGACCCAGCAAATTTCATCCTTCTTCTCTCATTTGGCAGCGAAAGGTTGTCATCAAGAAGTGCCGGTGACGGAGCAAGATGCGGTGCTCGCGGTAGAAGAGCAAGTTAACTTCTCTACAGCCAGAGACACCTTCCCTCATATCACCCACCCTATTGTTGTCGATCAGTACGATCTGTGTGCCTTAGTTAAAAGCAAGGAAATATAAAAGCTAAAGGTGGAGTTGCCTTGGAACTTCAAGCACCAACCCCACCAGTACGGAGGAATGTACCCTACATTTCTCTTCTTCAAGAATTAGTAGATTGTTGTAGTTGCTCTGTGGAGTGAATTAAAAAGACCACACAATAACACTGCAAGATTGATTTGTAAAGCTCATGCCGTGGGCCGAAAAACAAATATTACCGCAACAGGAAGGGTTTTACGAAAGAGAAATGATTTTATACAAATTATTTCTTACTTTCTATTCAGGTTACAGTAAAACAATTAGTCTGGCAGAGTATATGTATACAAATAGATTTTTTAAAATATAAATTTTGTTTATATCACTGGTTAAGGGATCATTGTCGATTAACGTTATTATAAAAATAACAACGGGAATACAGACAAAAATATCAATGTGCATTGTAACTTTCTTTATTCACGTCATTTCAGTAATGTAGCCTTTAGTGTAACACCTGCATATTTCTTTCTCCGAAAGCCCTACCTTCCCCTTACCCCCACCCACTCTCCCCGGCGTTCGCCCCAATCCCCAATCACGCTAAAACAAATTTTGTCACGACAGGCTCTTTGACATGGCCGTCTTAAAACTTTTAGTACTAGCTAGGAAAGAAACACATTCCTATCATTTTACCAGAATACTAACAGTCAAGTTGATCATCCTTCAACCACCTTGGTAAGTTTAACCATGTTAGACTTTGTTGTGTTTTCTCAGAACAAGGGTATTTCAGTTGGACAGACTGCCTGGAAATTAATTTCAAATGACTGGCTTTCACTAGTCTGTCACTGTTTTATTTTTAGGACTTTAAGTCCTCCTCGCTGCCAGTAACTAGTCAACGCAAGTTCTGCAATATATTCCCTACGATGAGCAGTTTTAATCTATTGAAAACTGCATTTTATCTTTTCGATACAGTTTGCCGCTTTAGCAGCAAGCGAATTCTTGTCACGCAAATGTAAGCGAGTGGAAACAGTGTTTTTTTTAAAGAACGCTTAAAGTACCAGGAATGTTAACTTTTCAAGATAATAAGTTAATTTCCTTGCTATAAAACATGTTATTTTGCAGTACAAGGAGGGAAATACTCAAATACGACCCTTGTGTGACGAACAGATGATTGCATTGAGTTTTCGACCTGTGGTTGAGATGTAATTTATTCGGTGTCGGATAACGAAAGCTAGAATCAAAGCTTCTTCTTTTAGCATCTATTTTACGACGAATACCCAAAGGTAGGATGTTTTTTCATCAAAATAAAAAGTATTTTAAGTTACAATGTGTATGATGTCTGATATTGAACTGTAGAAGGTTTTCTGAGCTGAATTTTGATTGATGTTGGGTTTATTTATAGTGACGTTTGTTTGCAGTACAAATTGGTCGCGTTGCCAAAATTGACTTATCGTTTCCATCTCTCAACGGGACACTTTTGTCGGGCCGCGGAAGAAATTTTCACACAGCATAATATGAAGTATAAGCTTAAAGACCGTCGTAGTTTTGGCTTGAAACTCAATGTACCAGTGGGCTTTCTATGGTTTAGAAATTAGTTAAGATTTGCTTATCCGCTGAAGCGCTTAGAGCAGGGTAGATAAAACAGCTAGAAAGATATAAAATTTAAAAGCTTTTCCCAAATAAACTACAGTTTTGGAAAGAGCAGGAATAGTGTTATGATTTTCTAAAAGTACACCGGTAAACATTACTGCGTTTAGCTGTACGAGCGAAAAGAAAATGCACCATTTTACCCTTTTTTGATGGCGGCGGGAAGCCAAAATGGGGATTTTCAGACTTTCCTCGATTTTGAAAAAACTAAAGCGCTTTAGGAACTTTTAATTGTATTTTCGAAAATAACTCACTAAAGGGTTTATTTAGGCAAAATATGAAGAAATTGAAAATTTCACAACTGGCGCCGGGTTTTCGATATTTACAGACACTGGCTCTTAAAAGAAAGAATGCGGCTTACCAAAGAAAACTAATTAACGTACATAGTAACAGAAAACAATGCGGCAGCAACAATCAGTACATGCTGACAGCAATCGGTTTCACAGGAACAGGAATTGTATGTTGACAAAACTTTCCCGAGAATTTAAAGTTCGTCCGTTTTCATTCGAAAGCGCAACGTTCGTAGAAACTTGGATGGATGGTATTTAAACTGGCATCAACAAGAAACCCACGAACTGCTGTGCTTAACTATCACTGCTACAAAATTAAAACGAGTACTCCCCTTTTGAGAAATTACAAGCAAGACCTTTATCTCTCTTCTTATTTTACTTTTCAGTTATAAAACGTAAGAATTGAGAGTTGACAAAAAACCGCCTCTTTGAGCCTTCTCGAGTTCAACTAAGGACTGCTGTTGTCAATTTTTACTCAATGATTTTCGCTCATGTGCCGTGTCCGTGGTCAGGGATGGGAAAATTCAGTCTGTTCCGGGAGCCAATCAGATTGCAGCATTCGAAAGATAGTGCCTGCTCGTGCACTGAAAAAGATAATGCCAAGGGGTAAAGTGCGTGACTTACCAGCAAGTAGCCCAATTACCAGTGTGTTTGCACCAATCAGCAAGATTTTGAATACAACTGTGTCCATGTATGGGTCGGTGGGGGCTGGTAAATTCTCTGTGGGAATTCTGCTCACCGCTCCAATGACCAAGTTGACAACAGTAACGGCAAGGGACGTTGACATCAATCTGTTTTCAAAAACATCTTGTAAGGGATGAATCCAACAGAAAAGTGTTCCGTACATCCCAGCAATGACCAGTGTCAAGCCAATGTAGGACCTCGTTTCTTGCCCAACAAGGATCAGAACGGATGTGACGATTACTTTGCGAGACATCGCAACAAATTCCCAATACCACGAACGAGGCTTATAGCTTTCAAACAGAAAACGCAATCCAGTGATCACTTCTGTGCTGGAATCTTGGTTTTGGCATGTACCGGTTTCTTTTGTGACTAGTATTGCCCTTCTTTGTCTCCAAAGAGCGACGAACGTGGCTGCAGGGAGGGCAATGATATATGCAGCGGAAATGTACGCAGCGATAACCAGTTTGTTATACCTTGATTCATGGCATCGTGTGCTGAAATCGGCTTTCAGATATGTGGGACACATATCGTCTTCTTCATATGCGCAAAGTTTCCGGCAAGCAAGTGGTAAGACAGTGGCTGTTTTGGAGCCGGTATGTCACGTACAAGAAAAGAAAACAAACTTCTGTACAGGAGTTCTTTTGTCTGTGACACTCTTTTGGACTTTTCCTCGTATTCTAGGTTTTTATTCTTCAAGATAAGCACTTTACGCACTCCGAACGTAATTCCTTCAACAACAATGGCAGTAGCATTTACAGACATTATGGCAAACAAGTTCCCAAAGGCATCCACCCGTAGTCCTGTAAACAGGCAATGAACGGGTGTCATCTGAAGCACATTCAGTTGAAGTATCTGTGAATACTTGCTGATGATTTGCAGAGAATCTGGCCATTTTATGTACGAGAACGCTTCAAGTAAACCATAAGTAACCTGATAAAAGCCAATAATGATCTTAAGTTTAGCTAAAAAGACATCTATGGGACTGCGTTCTTTCTTGTTCTTGTTCTTCTTGTTTCTCATGCTCGTCCACACTGAAACTACAATGATCATCAAAAAAATGGCTGCCATGATTGACAACTGACCCACTATCCATTTCTTAGAGGGACATTGTTTACATGTTTTTAATTGTTTATAGTGGTTTGAACTACAAACATCACAAAGTGGACCTCCGTACCCATTCGTACAATTGGAATCCAAACCGCCTTTACAAGCTTTTTCCATCCGGCACTTGTATTGCTTTGGTATGGGGTAGGGGTACCGTACATCATCTTCACCTAATGCAGGTAAAGGAGCCAAGAGATTGTTCATAAAGTCTATGTAGCGGCGTTTGTGACTCTCGTTCCTCCATTTCCACCAATACCCAGATTTCAAAGTGGCGTAATCATCTTTGCATATCAATCCATATCCACATTTGCTACATTCCTTGAACATATGGGTTCGATACATTCCTTTCAAACATCGACAAGCACGGTATCCAGCAAAGAAATCAGTCTCTGTTCCTGTTTAAGATTTGAGAAGAACGTAAGTACCTTTTAGAATAAAATCTTAAACGTTTAAGCCTTAGTTCGTCAATACGTAAGTTTACAATCTCATCAGAACAAATTTTTTAATGAGCAACAAATGTTACTTCATTTTAATTTTGAAAAGTGGATAGTGCATGCATTGCCAATTAACTAGGAGGAAGCACTCAATACAGCATTACCTTTCCAACAGGCAAATTAGTTTACAGAGACCCGCGCTTTGGTAAGCTTAATTGAGTGTATTTTAACCAAACTGTATAAAAACAAGATGGTTCTTCAATGGCTTAGTTTACGAAACTGCGCTCATAGTTGGGGTTGCGGTAAAATTCTTTTGGTGAATTGATTTTTCAATTAAAATTATTTTATGTATACGATTTTCGTGCTAACTGTAACAAAAATCCGAAAAAAAATGAATCCATGTTTCTTATACATCCTGCATAAACACGAGCAGTGAGGCAAGATGTATGATCCCTTAATAGAACGTGCAAAGTGAAATCAATCAGAACGATCTACCTCCGTACATGGATCGTTCAGACTGCAATATATGATTGCAGTGTTTCTACAAAATGGATAAAATCCGGATATAGATTGACTAAGTTGAGTGCTCATCCTTACCTTGTGGGCAAGACTTGCAATCCTGACTTTGAGTTCCTGGTGCCTTATCAAATGCAACAAACGAACCATTTGGACATTTCTTACAGCTTGATCCCACGTAGCCGACATCATCAGAATAAAAACCTCCTAGAAGCAATTAAGTACAAAGGAAACTATACTAAAGTACCCTACAAGCACACTTTTCTCAGAGTCGCTGTTTTGCCGGTCAGCTAGACAAACCTCTGCTAAAGAACTTTTAAAGTTCAATTTGCTATGGGGCAAACTCAATATTATACCATTCAAGTATTTTATTTGTATTGAGGTGCTTGCTATTCACCCAGAAAACTCCGGAGATCTCGGTGACGAATCAAACGGCTTAGATATTTTCCGAAATTTTTTTTTAGGTTTCTAGAGGCTTTCCTCCTTTCCGACTTTTTCCGTGCCGAAAGGACTATCGGACTATTTCGTACCCTTTGCTATTTCTACTGTTTACAGTCTCTTATCTCTTTTCGCAACTGCAAAAGTTGCGTCTTTAACTACGATGATCTTCTTTACATTTAAGTCTCTTAACAAGGACAGTCGTGCGGAATTGTAGATGATACGCGCCATGTAGAGGCACCAGAGATTCTCTAGACATCATACTCATTTTTGTCATTTGAAGAACTAAAAATTCTAGCCAAATTTACTTAGTATATTAAATAGTTCTGAGAGTGTTTCACCAGGATATCGAACACCGAGAAGAGAGTTGAAAACATTCCTGTAGTGGACTGTTAGTGGACGAAATTAGAGGGGTTGGAAATCCTGATTAAGTGTTCTCTCGCTTTTTTAATAGGTCCTCTCAATAGGTTTCCAAAAATAACCAGGACAAAATCGACAAAATCTATGCTCGTTAAGACCGGGTATCTAAAACCATATCACGCGCATGATTTTCTTGGTTTAAAACGTGGTAAATCATTGAGCTTGAGGGAAAAATCGATTACTTTCAGCAGTCAATCGGTCAATCACTTATGCAACCAGGACGCATTAAGGAGCAATTTAGAATACTTGTTAAAAAACGTTCGTGAGATTAAAATTGAGATTAAAACAGTACGCCAAAAATAACCGTGTAGCCTACAGAAATATCATCGTCACATTAAAATTATCTGCCGATAAAAATCATTCAAAGTCTACACAATAACTGTGTTCTTTAAATGGGTATTTGCACTTGTTAAAGTAGCTGAGACGATGTTAAATTTAACATGCTTTTGTAATTAGTTCAAGCAAGTCTAAAAGCCCGCTGGAGAGAAGCGTATAAGATACTTGGCGGGCATGGTGTGCATACGTCAATTCCTCTGAACGAAAAGTTGGAAAATGTTCCCACAGGACATGGCAGATAATAACGAGCGGTGGCATCAGCAGATATTTCACTGAATCCGGAAGCCAATAAAGCGAGAATAACGGCTAAGGCTGGAATGATGACAGCACCGGATAGATCCACTTTGATGACATCTGCTTCGAAGTTGTGCGGATTTCTATAAAATAACATTTATCTCTGCTTAAGTGTGGAATAAAGTTGACACTAAATTTTTTTCGTTCTTCCGAGATTGCCACCAAGTCGTGTGAAATGAGTAAAGCCGTGATTGCCTGCTCCTTTTTTTTGGTTAACCGTTCTCCCCAAAGGAAAACATGTTTTATGGCATTAGTGTTTCACTACAATTTAGTAGGTTTTTTCGTACTTTTGTATACAAAATTGTCTTGTGAAAAAAGCTAATTAAAAAAAGCCCACTCCCCTTTCGCACCACTTTCCTAAATGTAAGGTGAAGTTCAGGAAAGAATTAGTAATTGTTTATCGTGGTGTTTACAATAGGTAGATGATTTTTCTTCTTTTTTCTCACGATGGAGACACTGTTAGGGTTGATCGCGACGTTTCGACTGCTTCACTGTCAATTTTCATCAGGCGATGAGGCCGATTGTTTACGTGTCGCTATTTGAGCAACACACAATCGAAAATCAAAGGGCACCTTTGAGGGAACAACACCTACTAGTCCACCTATAAGGTAAATATCCATTCCTACAGAGCTGGTTCAATTCAATTCAATTTTTTCATCACGGTAAAATTCATCAGGAATACGTTCAATAAATAATAACAAAGCATAAAATATCCTAACATGTTAGGATATTTAACCATCCAAAAAGAGATTGAGGGGGGCTAAACCTTAATACCCCTAAAAACATGAGCAAAAACCGCCATACCACCATTCCGTGTACCACTATCAACGTAACAAGCTGAAGACATCTTACTGAAGTTGTTTTAGAAACGACCAAACACAGCAATATCGTGAAGAACATTTTTATACCGAACGTCACCATCAAAAAACGCTTAAAAGCGCCTACCACAAGGTTAGTCGAGAACATGATAACATGATACTGCACTAGAAATTATCGAAATACCGTATAAATGTGGCCCAAAACCACCAAACCACAGACCCCAAAGTTTTCCTTCTATAAGTTTTGGAAGGTGTTTCAGTGGTAAAGTAAAATCCCGGTTATAAAGTGCTTTGGTTGGCAACCATAAAGTATTAATTCTAGCAGAGGGTATGCTTTGTTTCCACTGTCATGCCAAAAAATGTTAAAAGCGAAACTAGTTAATGAAAGAAGCCTAAAATTTGTAAAGTTATAAAAGATTAACAAATAAACAATTTCATTAAGTCCCAGATCTGTGCGGTATTCTGTTGTTGAGTTAATTGCCGAAACGTTCGACTGAAATTTATGAGAGCCCAGTATGAAAACGCCATGATGGTGTCCCTTGGAGGGACACAAGCATAGCGGCTGAAAATCAACTACTATAAAAACACATTAATTTCCCTCCTAATACTATAATTGTCCAAACTGCTAAAAATGACAACGAGAGTCCTTTCTTTCATAAGAGAAAGCTTTGTCACGGACGCTATGTTGGTGTCACCTAGGGTGAAAAGCCAGAAATTCAAGATGCTATATTTTCAAAACGTAAGACGCTACCGGGCTGGGATCTTGGGATGAGATATATTTTTAAGTCATCTTCAATCTGGTGGGGATATAAAATCAGAGCCCGCGATTTATGATTTTAGAATTTGACAACGTCACGTAAAAACCAGTAATAGCGAGTGTAATGTTTTAGTTGGTAGTGTTTCTCTAACTAGGTGGGCTTAAAACCGGGATTTTACGGTATTTGGTCGGCAACATAGATCTTGGGTAATGTTTTAAAATAATTTAAACTCAATTTCATTTTATTTTATTCTTAATTTTATTTCTATAGCTTTACTATACTTGGCAGGGACATTAAAACACCTTACGCCAATTACTGCACGCCCGTGACTGTACTCCCGCCCCACCAGAGAAAGATTATACCACTCACTGGAGACTTCGTCCTCTAATCTTTTCGAATGAGTGGGTCTTTTTAAAGGGGCATGGTCACGAGGATTTCGCAGATTTCTGGTCAAAACTGTGCTAAAATTATCGGTAGCTAACTTTATCCATGCCCAACATTGTGTGTGAACATTTAAAGGAACATATTAACTTAATTTCATTAAGAGAAAACAAACTATGACCATTTAATACCGATTTAATGTCAACACGCTGAAAGAATTTGAAAAGTTTAGCCTAATTTTTTCAAATTTCAATCCATTTCCATCCGTGCCATCCGTAGCAACAGACGACAGAAAATAGTTTCAGTGAAGTAAGATAGTCTTTGGTAACAAAACTAAACCATTATTTGCAGGCGTTCATTGATGTCAGGACATATTTTTGATTTTTAAAGTGAACTAAAACAACGTGACAATGCCCCTTTAACGTCCCCGACTAAATTAATGTAGGAAGGTAACAAGATCAATGGCTTAACATCACCGCCCAATGATGCAATCGTCTGAACTGATAAAATCTACGTCTGTCATTCCATGAACTCTAAATTTCTTCAAGTTTTTTTTTTTGTTGAAGTGTTCTTTTCAACTGTTCGATAATTTTTAACATGATAGTGGTTTTAGATCTAGTTCGGACAACATTATTGACTGGATGTACTTACAGATATATCGCTGAACGATTCTGGCCCTTAGAGTGATATTTTAGGGTTCTAAGAGTTCTATTGTGTAACAGCCTGAGGAAAAGAAAAATATTTAATTAATTTATTTATTAAAAGAACAGCATTTTGTTTTTGAAAAGAACGTTTTGTATACAAATGTTCTTGAGCAGAGGGGTCGCTTATTAAAGTTAACAAGTCGAATGTCACGAAAACGACTGCGCCTCAGTATTCAACAAATACACCACGGATACTTAACGTTCGAAAGTCAATATCATAAGGCTTCCGAACCAATGGTATGTTATCTTGCTACAAGGGGAGAATAGTAAAAAACTTCTTTGCTTCTTCTTTTTTAATTATATTTGTTCTCTAAAAAATTAAGAGGGTACCCTACAATCAATGTCTGGGTCTTTTTCGTTTTCAATATTTCACGTTTTAGTCATACTTAGTGTGTTTTTCTCATTTCACTCGTACAAGTGAGTTTGCTAGGGTTATTGTTCATGTGGTTTAGTTATTAGTCAGCTGTAAGTGACACACTCTCTTCCATATATATACATATTATGTATATACAAATAATCACATTAACGGAATCAACCTTTGAAAGAAAATTAGCCCTGACTGGGATTTGAACCCACGTTCCTCCGCATACTAGTCGGGTGTGATCACCCGGATGTGACCTCGTGTCGTGCATGATTAACTTGATACTTAAATTGGTTGCAAACGGAGCTATTGGCCTCCACTTCTTTGTTGCCTTGAAAGAAAATTTCTCGGAAAGCCCACATCTCAAGCCACATAAACCCAGTCTTTAGTTGCCGCGTTGCCAACGTGGTTTTCCTGATGGTGAATTGCTGATCACACCCAACTACAGAGGAACCCCAATATAACGAACCACTAAATAAGGAAGATCCCGGAATAACAAACGATATCTTCAGCCCAGTAATAGTAAAATGAATGGGAAAGAACCCGATATAACGAGCCTCCGTTCTAACGATCACTTTTTTCTAGTCCCTGGGCACTTCATAACATCGGGGTTCTACTGCAGTACTTAGGGGGGGGGGGGTCATGGGTTCAAATTCCACACAGGGCAACCCTCTTTTAAACGTTTATTCAGTTAATTTACATGTATATTATGTAAATGTTTATATTTGTTTATGTTATATTTCTGTTTATATATGTATGTATTTAAGTTTATACAATTTGTATGTTTATATTTGTAAAGGATACATCACAATTTAGAGTCTAGGTCTTTAAGGCCGATAAAGGATTCAAGGCTCAATAACTTTAGTTTCGTCCGAAGCAAAAATCTGTCAGAAAAAAGAATTTATAAATGTTTAAAAGTAACAGAAATAAACCGCATGAATCAAATATCCCTATAATACAACAGGCACACGTGCGACTGTCAATTAACTGTTCACGTAATAGTCCACAGACGTCGCCATATAATTTTAACTCTCTAAGCAGGTTAAGCATAATAATGATGGTAAAAGAAACATACCTACCTCCTAAATTATTGGCTTAACGTGGGGCGAAAAAAGATAGCATGCAAAATCGTAGGGTACCGCGTGAAAAGGTCACCGTTTAAAAGCCACGAAAAAATGAAAGAGAAACCAACAGGGAAACCGACTGGGAAGTCGAGAGAAAACAGTAGAAGAGCAACCAAGCGAAAGAGAAGCGGCGGAGATAGAGAGGGAGAGATAGAAAGACAGACAGACAGATAGACAGACTGAAAGACCAGAGGAAAACTGGGGAGAAAGGCAGCGAAGGTACGAAAAAATACAGAGGCCTGAGAATGTAACTGTAGTCAGTAATACGAGATTCTAGCGGATACTAGATTCTAGATTTTAGACTGACTTTAACACTTGAATTTAGATATTCAATGTGTTGTTACGCATTACCGGCCAGCGAGCTAAGTGAAATAGGCAAAACGACAGCTGGCCATGTGACAATGTTTCAAGAGGTTCTTCTCCCTCCTTTCCCCCATTCCATAGTTCTGTTTCCTTAACGTAGGCGTAATACCCGGCAATTAATTCTTTAGTCCCTATCCCAAAGCAACAGCGCCCCAGTCAGCATGAATATAATTATTAAGAGGACACTTACATCTTTAAATTATAACGGCTACCAAGTCTGAATACCTCTGGTTCGATTGTCCTTATAGGATTATCTGACAACATTCTTGAAAGAAAACATAAATTAGATATACTTCATTCGCTTTGTACCGTTTCGTCTTTTTTCTTTTCCTTTTTTGGTAGGGGTAGGGGGCAATAAAAAGCCCAATTAAGGATCAATCACAATTAAGGACAGATGTCTTAAGTTTTGCCTTGAAAAAAGCAAAATGGTAGATATTGATGACCTGTTCACTCTGGCAATACTCCCGACATTGTCAATCGATAAAAATTAATACGATTTATCGATCGATAAATCGATAAAAATAGCTAAAATTGATTTGATTAATATTGATTGTATCGATCAATCGGTAAAAATCGAAGACACAGTGAAAGAGAGTATCGATTTTGTTGATTAATTTCGATTTTGATTGTTTTCTAACGAGCGAAAATATTAGTTAAATCTAACCAACCAATCGTGCGGTCTTAAGTGTCCTCATTCTCGAAAAGCTTCAAGTGAGGTTATGTATTTGAGGGTAACCAATTGCAAGGGGTCATCCATGCAAATGTTTAGTTTCAGGTTTGTAAACCTAATGCTGTTTATAGATTCGCTTTTTCATGAAAATGGGAATTCGCTTGCGCTTTTCAAACTTCCGTTTGGTTCTTGTGCTACACCTTATAAGAACAAGAAAGGCCATCCATAAAATCTTGAGAAATCGATAATATCGATTTGACACACCTAAAAGATTTATCGATTTTCACCGATTTCCTTCATTAATTGGTAAAAATTACTCGATTTTTATCGATTTCAATCTGTGCCGAATTTTATGGGTTCACTTCGTCGGGCGATACTGCAGTTGCATATAATTTTTAACTCTATATAGGTGTACGTAAATTTTACTCTCTTTTTAATTAATTTTAATGACAGAAACATGTACATTTCCTTTTCGTTATATTTGTAATGCGCATTTGATCCTGGATGTATGTTAATTTGCGCAATATTAAGTAATAAATATTATTATTATTATTATTATTATTATTAGTTGCTTGAGGGGATGTTTAATTGCTTATATAAGATCTTTAAGTGTGTGCAGCTTGATTGTTTTAGCTCTTTTAGTCTCAAATAGGGTATGTTTTCCCTGCTGGTCTGAAGTGAGAGTATACATCTTTACCATTCAGTGAACTGTTTTTAACATGTTACCAACCCTGAACTACGTCGCTTATGACACATGTCCTACATACTGTATAATGTCGAAAGCGTTCTGTGTGGTGATAACGGGAAAGATAGTAAATGTGGAGCTTGGTCAGGTAGTGAGCAATCCGTACTTTGTATGCAATGAGACTACAAAAAATTTTGGAATGGAAATGGGGTTAAAATGAACACGAAAATCGTATTCCAGAAATATGATCCCAGTTATAAGCCCTGAGCATACACATCTTCGTAAGGGTCTTTTGGTTGGCAAGCACGAAATTCTGAGACAGTGGAACGTTATTTTAGTGTAACTTTATTTTAAAAACTTTTTGTTTTTGGTTGATCTGATATGCTTCTGTCTAGGGGAGGTATGACCAAAATTGTAACACCAAATGCGAGGTGCTCCGGATCTCACGATCTCAAACTCCAATCCTTACACCTATTGCTTGCATGGACTCCCTCCAAAAGAAGAAGACCATGTTTTGAAAAACGAACGACGCATCAGACATCATTGGTTTTCCAACAAACGATTTTGATTTAATACACTATATCCCAAGCTGTGATTACAAAAGTCTAGATTTCCCCGCACGTGTACAATGACGCAATCACAAATGATGTCTCGGGTTACAGTCAACCTCTATCGTGACATCTTTCCTTCGATAAGAAAAATAAATAAAATAAAAATAAAATAGAAAATAGTAATAGCTAGAGTAAAACGAAACCGTAACATCAGTGGTAAGGAAAACGAATCCGTTATGTTCTCTCTCTCGGTATTCAGATTTTTAGGGGAAAAATTAGGTTTGTATATAAATCAGCCCGATACGCATTGCTTATTTATGCATCACATAGTCATTGAATCTGGTAGGTCTTACTGACGCGCGCCCGCTGCGGGTTTGGTACCCGTTGTCCTCATGGGCTGGTGAGATTTCTGGTGATGACTGCTTGCCTTCTGGGGAAGCGGCGTCTTGTCCAACGTTTGTTTGGGGTGCTTGCTCCGCGATGTCCAAAGTAGGGGTGTTTGCATGCTAATCTCCGGGGCAGGAGGCTCTGGGCTGGGTCAACGTACTCGTTTGGTTGGTATTTTCGCAAACGTCTGCGGTTCCGGATGTAGACTTTGCCACCTGCCTGAACCTCATAGGAACATGGCCAAATTTCCCTTACTACAGGTCCATCAAACCACTCTCTCTGACCACGAGTAAATGGTTGTAGTTTCACTCTATCACCCTCGCGTAGCTGCTCTAGAGATTTTGCTCCCCCCCCCCCCCACCAACTGTTGTGGTACTTAGGCTTTGCCTACTTTCCGTAAATGCTTTGCATGGTATTCTCGGGCACATAGGATTTCAGGAGGCTAGTGGACACTGGAAGAGTCAGTCTTTGTGCGCCTGCTTATCATCCTTTGGGATGGGCTCGAGTGGAATCCTTCCTATAGTGTATTACGAACATTTAAGAGGGCTAAATGGAAGTCGTTACCGTTCACTCTGGACATTCGTAGGGTCTTCTTAGCATGCTTTACAGCTGGTTCAACTTTCCCATTGGAGTAGTGGTGGTGTGGACTGGAACATGTGTGTCTGAACCCATGTAATTGAGCGAAGACTCTAAATTCCTCAAAGGCAAACTGTGATCCGTTGCCTGAGACTATTTCGTCCGGTATGCCATAACTAGCAAAGCGTCCCTTTGGCTTCTTTATTACCGTCTCTGACGTTGTGGTGTACATGTGGTCTATTTAGAAAAAATTCGAGAAATAGTCAAAACTTACAAGGTAGTCCTTGTTCCTGTGCTGGAAAAGGTCCGCAGCGAACTTCAGCCACAGGCAATCCGGTATCTCATGGCTCATAAATGGTTCCTTCTGCTGGCGAGGGTCAAAGGTGAGACAATTGTCGCGTCTCGAAATGTAATCTTTAACTTTGCTTGTTATGTTAGGCCAGTAGATGCTTTGTCGGGATCTCCTCAGAGGGGATTCTATTCCTTGGTACGCCGCATGCAGATCTTCAATAATTTCTTTCCTGAGATATTTTGGGATAATGACTCGCTCCCCGCGAAAAGCGAGTCATCCCGCACCACTAACTCGTCGCAGTACGTGGGAGTACGGAGTTATGGTCGCAGGCATGCTGTTTTTGTTCTCAGGCCACCCTCTTCGAATGTTCTCCTTCAAGGTTTGTAGGGTTTACATCTTTGTCGGTTTCGTCCCTCAACCTAGACATGTTCTCTGCTAATGCTATTATCTGGTTGATTTTTTCTTCAATCCGTGGCACTTTCTCTATCTCTTCCTCGAAATGTGGGACCTGATTACGTGTATCTCATCGCTACTGCAGTGTCTGCTGAGTGTGTCAGCCAGGTACATTTCAGACTCTCTCTTATAACAGATTTCGATCTCATAGCGCTGGAGACGCCTAAACATCGTTTGGAGGCGTCTAGGTGCTGAGGCGAGGGGTTGCCAAATATCGTCTCCAGGGGTTTGATCTGATTCCATAACTACTTTTGTACCGTACGGATATTGGTGGAAACGCTCCACGCCAAACACAATGGCCAAAAGGGGGTGTTGAAAGGACGGACAAGTCATGGTCGAGCGTAACCAATTTTGCATTCCAGCTTAGTAAACACCTTGCGTTAGCCAGATCTGGAAGAACTTTTTCAATCATCGGGATCGGGTAATGATATCGCTTTAAAGCCTTGTTCAGTGGCTGTGGGTCAAGGCAAAGTCTAATCTTGTTGACTACCATTGCACTGTCCCAGTCAGTCTCTTTCGTGACCTTCTCAATAATTCCTCGCTTCTCGAGCTCTGCTAGATGATACTTCAAGGAGAGCTTCTGGTATTCTTCTGGGTGGTATCTGAACTGGTTTGACGATGTCATCTACTTCTAGTTGTAAGGGTTTGCCCAGTTCTCCTAATCCTTGAAACACATTGTAAACTGATCGACACTCATTCTCCTCCAGATTTTGTCGATTAAAGATAAATCTTTGATACGTTTCGTTTGTTTCTCCAATGCAAAATTCATCGAACTTTTCCCGTCGTTGTTGAGTATCTCGCGGTCTGTCTCTTGGCTAAAGTCCATTCCATGGAAAATACCAAGGCCGTCTTCTCCGATTACTAGTGAGAACATCGCGGTCTTGAATCCTTCTACAATCGATCCAGTCTGGCCACAATTGCGTAGATTTCCCACTTTCGCTCAAAGTGTTTCCAGTTCGCAGCCAGGTTTCCGTCGGTCTTGAGGGGCTGCAGTGGTTTCAATCCGGGCGGCAAAGTTGGCAAAGTTGCCGATGCTGTGGCCATAATGTTTTGACTTCCTGTTGTCGTTTGCTGCAATATATGTGAATCCAAAGGTGGGTCTGTTTTCGTCTTTGTATCTTCTGTGTCGGACATGTCGCCTAACAGATGAATCCCACTAGTGACGCGATGTTTTGAAAGCTGAACGACGCATCAACAAAGTGGTTTTCTAACAAATGATTTCGACTTAATGCACTATATCTAAGTGTCGTTTTGCCCACACGTGTACAATGACGCAATCACAAATGATGTTTCGGGTTACAGTCAACCCCTATCGTGACAGACCAAGCAAAGTATCTGTAAGTAAAGTTGATGTAAGTGTAATGTTTAGTTACCAAACTGGTAACGATATGGGAAAGGACTCATTTTATCGTATGAGGGAATTGGTTTGCAGTGCTTTCTGCATCTTTTGTCAGCAATAGTTAAACAAGTTTTAATACTCACATTATTTGTTCGATGTAATTTCTTCCCATGACCTCATCAGTCAGGTTAATGAATGCTCGAGATGGAATATGTTGCAATCGATTGAAGCCTAAGAAACTAAAAGAGATTATCAGGCATTTTTTAGGTGGAGTTTTATAAGAAGCCCCGCATTTCCTATGTGATCTATGCAATTCCCTTACCAAAAAAGAACTACCAAAGCATGAGCAAAGTAATAATGAGCGGACCCCAAGAACCTCCAGAACGCTAGAAAATAAAAGTATGGCGGAATCCGTGTTAAAGCCGAGGACATTTTCGCGTTAATGAAAATCCGCCAATTTAGAAATGGTGCAAATATAGCACAAACGTTTGTACGGA
Organism: Siderastrea radians; assembly: GCA_964017195.1. Taxonomy (NCBI): domain Eukaryota; kingdom Metazoa; phylum Cnidaria; class Anthozoa; order Scleractinia; family Rhizangiidae; genus Siderastrea; species Siderastrea radians. The sequence goes on from CAXHKT010000379.1 coordinate 521,264, forward strand.
AAAAGCGACACCAAGTTACTGCCGTAAAACTGGAAATGTGAAAAACAAATTGTCATCATCATCATCATCATCATCACCATCATGATAAAGCGTTAAGCATGGCATGGATTCCAAGACTTCTAAAGGAAGGTCACCAAAACTGGAAGACCGTACCTGATCACTTCTTCAAGAGATACGGAGGCTTAGCATTTATTTTGAGCTGTAAGTAAAATGTTAAATTCTTCGAAAACCTGCCAAACTTTTACAAGCATATCCTCTTACATTTCCGTGAGCTTCAGACACTTTATAATCATGATAATATGTGTGAAATAATTTTATTCAATAATAAGGACATTTTAATCGGAGGAAAATCTTTCTTTAACAAGGAATGGTTCTCCAGACGAATAATTTCAATTACAGACCTTTTGGATGTCGAAGGACCTTTCTTATCCTTTAATGATTTCCAATGTAAATACCGTTAAAGAAGGACTTACTTCTTACAGTTCTATCAGGTCATCAATACCATCCCTAAGCATCTACTCGCTAAACCAATCAATAAGAAACTATTTTCAACAGAATCAAACGATTTTGTACTTGATCCAACTTCTTTTTGTCTACAATCTGGCGTAAAACTTGACCTGACCAAAATGAAATCGAAAGATTTCTACAGGTTATTGATCAATAAAACCTACACGGGGGAGCAAACTGGCGTGAAAGGATGGAACGAGGTAATGCCTCTGGAAAAAAACACTTGGAGGACAATCTTCAGCTCAGTCAGAACAACTTGCAAAGAGACTAAATTACGAGAATTTCAGTTTAATTTCTTACAAAGAATTATAGAGACCAAAGCGGAACTCTTCCGATTTGGAATCAAAACTGATAACGAATGGTTATATCGTGGTGAATCAGATTCGATCGATCATACGTTTATTAATTGCGAATTTTCCAAACATTTTATGGAGAACATTATTCATTGGTTCAACGAAACTAATCATTGTAATTTTACGCCAGGAACAAAAGAAGTTCTATTTGGAATCTCTCACAAACCAAGCACCTTAAACAAGAAATTCAACTATACTTTATTGTCCATGCGCTATTACATTTACAAATGTAAACTAAACGGAGACGGTCTGCTCGTCCCAGCTTTCATTAACAAACTGAAGATAGGATATCGAGTTGAATTTGGATAAAACGCAGGAAAGATACACCTCTTCCAACCCTCCCCACTTGTATTGCCCCCAGACTCTCAAAAAATAACAATTATCAGTAACATATTCAATGTATATTTTGTCAAATAGTAATATTGCCTTGTAACGTTGAGTGCCCCCCGTCCCCAGAATTTCTAAAATAAGTTATATATTCAGTGTAATTTATGTATTATTTGTTAACCGAGTCACATTGCCTTGTAACCAATTTTCGTAATGTTCACCAATATTTTCTTTGAGTAAGCATTAATGTGTGGGCACCAGGTAAGGGCTTCGTCAATTAGGACTCCAAACGATTTTTATTCAATTTCCCTTCCTATTGGTGTATTATTGACTTAAACTGTAATGTCATTATGCACCTGAGGTAGTCTTTGTTGACTCCCAATCAGCAGAGGAAAACTGGGGAGAAAGGCAGCGAAGGTACGAAAAAATACAGAGGCCTGAGAATGTAACTGTAGTCAGTAATACGAGATTCTAGCGGATACTAGATTCTAGATTTTAGACTGACTTTAACACTTGAATTTAGATATTCAATGTGTTGTTACGCATTACCGGCCAGCGAGCTAAGTGAAATAGGCAAAACGACAGCTGGCCATGTGACAATGTTTCAAGAGGTTCTTCTCCCTCCTTTCCCCCATTCCATAGTTCTGTTTCCTTAACGTAGGCGTAATACCCGGCAATTAATTCTTTAGTCCCTATCCCAAAGCAACAGCGCCCCAGTCAGCATGAATATAATTATTAAGAGGACACTTACATCTTTAAATTATAACGGCTACCAAGTCTGAATACCTCTGGTTCGATTGTCCTTATAGGATTATCTGACAACATTCTTGAAAGAAAACATAAATTAGATATACTTCATTCGCTTTGTACCGTTTCGTCTTTTTTCTTTTCCTTTTTTGGTAGGGGTAGGGGGCAATAAAAAGCCCAATTAAGGATCAATCACAATTAAGGACAGATGTCTTAAGTTTTGCCTTGAAAAAAGCAAAATGGTAGATATTGATGACCTGTTCACTCTGGCAATACTCCCGACATTGTCAATCGATAAAAATTAGTACGATTTATCGATCGATAAATCGATAAAAATAGCTAAAATTGATTTGATTAATATTGATTGTATCGATCAATCGGTAAAAATCGAAGACACAGTGAAAGAGAGTATCGATTTTGTTGATTAATTTCGATTTTGATTGTTTTCTAACGAGCGAAAATATTAGTTAAATCTAACCAACCAATCGTGCGGTCTTAAGTGTCCTCATTCTCGAAAAGCTTCAAGTGAGGTTATGTATTTGAGGGTAACCAATTGCAAGGGGTCATCCATGCAAATGTTTAGTTTCAGGTTTGTAAACCTAATGCTGTTTATAGATTCGCTTTTTCATGAAAATGGGAATTCGCTTGCGCTTTTCAAACTTCCGTTTGGTTCTTGTGCTACACCTTATAAGAACAAGAAAGGCCATCCATAAAATCTTGAGAAATCGATAATATCGATTTGACACACCTAAAAGATTTATCGATTTTCACCGATTTCCTTCATTAATTGGTAAAAATTACTCGATTTTTATCGATTTCAATCTGTGCCGAATTTTATGGGTTCACTTCGTCGGGCGATACTGCAGTTGCATATAATTTTTAACTCTATATAGGTGTACGTAAATTTTACTCTCTTTTTAATTAATTTTAATGACAGAAACATGTACATTTCCTTTTCGTTATATTTGTAATGCGCATTTGATCCTGGATGTATGTTAATTTGCGCAATATTAAGTAATAAATATTATTATTATTATTATTATTATTATTATTATTATTATTAGTTGCTTGAGGGGATGTTTAATTGCTTATATAAGATCTTTAAGTGTGTGCAGCTTGATTGTTTTAGCTCTTTTAGTCTCAAATAGGGTATGTTTTCCCTGCTGGTCTGAAGTGAGAGTATACATCTTTACCATTCAGTGAACTGTTTTTAACATGTTACCAACCCTGAACTACGTCGCTTATGACACATGTCCTACATACTGTATAATGTCGAAAGCGTTCTGTGTGGTGATAACGGGAAAGATAGTAAATGTGGAGCTTGGTCAGGTAGTGAGCAATCCGTACTTTGTATGCAATGAGACTACAAAAAATTTTGGAATGGAAATGGGGTTAAAATGAACACGAAAATCGTATTCCAGAAATATGATCCCAGTTATAAGCCCTGAGCATACACATCTTCGTAAGGGTCTTTTGGTTGGCAAGCACGAAATTCTGAGACAGTGGAACGTTATTTTAGTGTAACTTTATTTTAAAAACTTTTTGTTTTTGGTTGATCTGATATGCTTCTGTCTAGGGGAGGTATGACCAAAATTGTAACACCAAATGCGAGGTGCTCCGGATCTCACGATCTCAAACTCCAATCCTTACACCTATTGCTTGCATGGACTCCCTCCAAAAGAAGAAGACCATGTTTTGAAAAACGAACGACGCATCAGACATCATTGGTTTTCCAACAAACGATTTTGATTTAATACACTATATCCCAAGCTGTGATTACAAAAGTCTAGATTTCCCCGCACGTGTACAATGACGCAATCACAAATGATGTCTCGGGTTACAGTCAACCTCTATCGTGACATCTTTCCTTCGATAAGAAAAATAAATAAAATAAAAATAAAATAGAAAATAGTAATAGCTAGAGTAAAACGAAACCGTAACATCAGTGGTAAGGAAAACGAATCCGTTATGTTCTCTCTCTCGGTATTCAGATTTTTAGGGGAAAAATTAGGTTTGTATATAAATCAGCCCGATACGCATTGCTTATTTATGCATCACATAGTCATTGAATCTGGTAGGTCTTACTGACGCGCGCCCGCTGCGGGTTTGGTACCCGTTGTCCTCATGGGCTGGTGAGATTTCTGGTGATGACTGCTTGCCTTCTGGGGAAGCGGCGTCTTGTCCAACGTTTGTTTGGGGTGCTTGCTCCGCGATGTCCAAAGTAGGGGTGTTTGCATGCTAATCTCCGGGGCAGGAGGCTCTGGGCTGGGTCAACGTACTCGTTTGGTTGGTATTTTCGCAAACGTCTGCGGTTCCGGATGTAGACTTTGCCACCTGCCTGAACCTCATAGGAACATGGCCAAATTTCCCTTACTACAGGTCCATCAAACCACTCTCTCTGACCACGAGTAAATGGTTGTAGTTTCACTCTATCACCCTCGCGTAGCTGCTCTAGAGATTTTGCTCCCCCCCCCCCCCACCAACTGTTGTGGTACTTAGGCTTTGCCTACTTTCCGTAAATGCTTTGCATGGTATTCTCGGGCACATAGGATTTCAGGAGGCTAGTGGACACTGGAAGAGTCAGTCTTTGTGCGCCTGCTTATCATCCTTTGGGATGGGCTCGAGTGGAATCCTTCCTATAGTGTATTACGAACATTTAAGAGGGCTAAATGGAAGTCGTTACCGTTCACTCTGGACATTCGTAGGGTCTTCTTAGCATGCTTTACAGCTGGTTCAACTTTCCCATTGGAGTAGTGGTGGTGTGGACTGGAACATGTGTGTCTGAACCCATGTAATTGAGCGAAGACTCTAAATTCCTCAAAGGCAAACTGTGATCCGTTGCCTGAGACTATTTCGTCCGGTATGCCATAACTAGCAAAGCGTCCCTTTGGCTTCTTTATTACCGTCTCTGACGTTGTGGTGTACATGTGGTCTATTTAGAAAAAATTCGAGAAATAGTCAAAACTTACAAGGTAGTCCTTGTTCCTGTGCTGGAAAAGGTCCGCAGCGAACTTCAGCCACAGGCAATCCGGTATCTCATGGCTCATAAATGGTTCCTTCTGCTGGCGAGGGTCAAAGGTGAGACAATTGTCGCGTCTCGAAATGTAATCTTTAACTTTGCTTGTTATGTTAGGCCAGTAGATGCTTTGTCGGGATCTCCTCAGAGGGGATTCTATTCCTTGGTACGCCGCATGCAGATCTTCAATAATTTCTTTCCTGAGATATTTTGGGATAATGACTCGCTCCCCGCGAAAAGCGAGTCATCCCGCACCACTAACTCGTCGCAGTACGTGGGAGTACGGAGTTATGGTCGCAGGCATGCTGTTTTTGTTCTCAGGCCACCCTCTTCGAATGTTCTCCTTCAAGGTTTGTAGGGTTTACATCTTTGTCGGTTTCGTCCCTCAACCTAGACATGTTCTCTGCTAATGCTATTATCTGGTTGATTTTTTCTTCAATCCGTGGCACTTTCTCTATCTCTTCCTCGAAATGTGGGACCTGATTACGTGTATCTCATCGCTACTGCAGTGTCTGCTGAGTGTGTCAGCCAGGTACATTTCAGACTCTCTCTTATAACAGATTTCGATCTCATAGCGCTGGAGACGCCTAAACATCGTTTGGAGGCGTCTAGGTGCTGAGGCGAGGGGTTGCCAAATATCGTCTCCAGGGGTTTGATCTGATTCCATAACTACTTTTGTACCGTACGGATATTGGTGGAAACGCTCCACGCCAAACACAATGGCCAAAAGGGGGTGTTGAAAGGACGGACAAGTCATGGTCGAGCGTAACCAATTTTGCATTCCAGCTTAGTAAACACCTTGCGTTAGCCAGATCTGGAAGAACTTTTTCAATCATCGGGATCGGGTAATGATATCGCTTTAAAGCCTTGTTCAGTGGCTGTGGGTCAAGGCAAAGTCTAATCTTGTTGACTACCATTGCACTGTCCCAGTCAGTCTCTTTCGTGACCTTCTCAATAATTCCTCGCTTCTCGAGCTCTGCTAGATGATACTTCAAGGAGAGCTTCTGGTATTCTTCTGGGTGGTATCTGAACTGGTTTGACGATGTCATCTACTTCTAGTTGTAAGGGTTTGCCCAGTTCTCCTAATCCTTGAAACACATTGTAAACTGATCGACACTCATTCTCCTCCAGATTTTGTCGATTAAAGATAAATCTTTGATACGTTTCGTTTGTTTCTCCAATGCAAAATTCATCGAACTTTTCCCGTCGTTGTTGAGTATCTCGCGGTCTGTCTCTTGGCTAAAGTCCATTCCATGGAAAATACCAAGGCCGTCTTCTCCGATTACTAGTAAGAACATCGCGGTCTTGAATCCTTCTACAATCGATCCAGTCTGGCCACAATTGCGTAGATTTCCCACTTTCGCTCAAAGTGTTTCCAGTTCGCAGCCAGGTTTCCGTCGGTCTTGAGGGGCTGCAGTGGTTTCAATCCGGGCGGCAAAGTTGGCAAAGTTGCCGATGCTGTGGCCATAATGTTTTGACTTCCTGTTGTCGTTTGCTGCAATATATGTGAATCCAAAGGTGGGTCTGTTTTCGTCTTTGTATCTTCTGTGTCGGACATGTCGCCTAACAGATGAATCCCACTAGTGACGCGATGTTTTGAAAGCTGAACGACGCATCAACAAAGTGGTTTTCTAACAAATGATTTCGACTTAATGCACTATATCTAAGTGTCGTTTTGCCCACACGTGTACAATGACGCAATCACAAATGATGTTTCGGGTTACAGTCAACCCCTATCGTGACAGACCAAGTAAAGTATCTGTAAGTAAAGTTGATGTAAGTGTAATGTTTAGTTACCAAACTGGTAACGATATGGGAAAGGACTCATTTTATCGTATGAGGGAATTGGTTTGCAGTGCTTTCTGCATCTTTTGTCAGCAATAGTTAAACAAGTTTTAATACTCACATTATTTGTTCGATGTAATTTCTTCCCATGACCTCATCAGTCAGGTTAATGAATGCTCGAGATGGAATATGTTGCAATCGATTGAAGCCTAAGAAACTAAAAGAGATTATCAGGCATTTTTTAGGTGGAGTTTTATAAGAAGCCCCGCATTTCCTATGTGATCTATGCAATTCCCTTACCAAAAAAGAACTACCAAAGCATGAGCAAAGTAATAATGAGCGGACCCCAAGAACCTCCAGAACGCTAGAAAATAAAAGTATGGCGGAATCCGTGTTAAAGCCGAGGACATTTTCGCGTTAATGAAAATCCGCCAATTTAGAAATGGTGCAAATATAGCACAAACGTTTGTACGGAAAAAGCGACACCAAGTTACTGCCGTAAAACTGGAAATGTGAAAAACAAATTGTCATCATCATCATCATCACCATCATGATAAAGCGTTAAGCATGGCATGGATTCCAAGACTTCTAAAGGAAGGTCACCAAAACTGGAAGACCGTACCTGATCACTTCTTCAAGAGATACGGAGGCTTAGCATTTATTTTGAGCTGTAAGTAAAATGTTAAATTCTTCGAAAACCTGCCAAACTTTTACAAGCATATCCTCTTACATTTCCGTGAGCTTCAGACACTTTATAATCATGATAATATGTGTGAAATAATTTTATTCAATAATAAGGACATTTTAATCGGAGGAAAATCTTTCTTTAACAAGGAATGGTTCTCCAGACGAATAATTTCAATTACAGACCTTTTGGATGTCGAAGGACCTTTCTTATCCTTTAATGATTTCCAATGTAAATACCGTTAAAGAAGGACTTACTTCTTACAGTTCTATCAGGTCATCAATACCATCCCTAAGCATCTACTCGCTAAACCAATCAATAAGAAACTATTTTCAACAGAATCAAACGATTTTGTACTTGATCCAACTTCTTTTTGTCTACAATCTGGCGTAAAACTTGACCTGACCAAAATGAAATCGAAAGATTTCTACAGGTTATTGATCAATAAAACCTACACGGGGGAGCAAACTGGCGTGAAAGGATGGAACGAGGTAATGCCTCTGGAAAAAAACACTTGGAGGACAATCTTCAGCTCAGTCAGAACAACTTGCAAAGAGACTAAATTACGAGAATTTCAGTTTAATTTCTTACAAAGAATTATAGAGACCAAAGCGGAACTCTTCCGATTTGGAATCAAAACTGATAACGAATGGTTATATCGTGGTGAATCAGATTCGATCGATCATACGTTTATTAATTGCGAATTTTCCAAACATTTTATGGAGAACATTATTCATTGGTTCAACGAAACTAATCATTGTAATTTTACGCCAGGAACAAAAGAAGTTCTATTTGGAATCTCTCACAAACCAAGCACCTTAAACAAGAAATTCAACTATACTTTATTGTCCATGCGCTATTACATTTACAAATGTAAACTAAACGGAGACGGTCTGCTCGTCCCAGCTTTCATTAACAAACTGAAGATAGGATATCGAGTTGAATTTGGATAAAACGCAGGAAAGATACACCTCTTCCAACCCTCCCCACTTGTATTGCCCCCAGACTCTCAAAAAATAACAATTATCAGTAACATATTCAATGTATATTTTGTCAAATAGTAATATTGCCTTGTAACGTTGAGTGCCCCCCGTCCCCAGAATTTCTAAAATAAGTTATATATTCAATGTAATTTATGTATTATTTGTTAACCGAGTCACATTGCCTTGTAACCAATTTTCGTAATGTTCACCAATATTTTCTTTGAGTAAGCATTAATGTGTGGGCACCAGGTAAGGGCTTCGTCAATTAGGACTCCAAACGATTTTTATTCAATTTCCCTTCCTATTGGTGTATTATTGACTTAAACTGTAATGTCATTATGCACCTGAGGTAGTCTTTGTTGACTCCCAATCAGCATGTATTTTGACGCTCTTTTAGGTGGGAAAAAGCGATTTTGGGGCAGGAGAAGTGGCTCTCTGGTTACATTCTTTGCTAATAAGGTTGCCAAAACTCCATATTTTCTGTGTACATTGTCGTGAATTTGACCTTAATTGTCAGAGACTGCAATATTGCTTCAATCAGCTGCATGTTTTCTGGTACCCAAGGGTCAGCACCATTCCATAGCAAATGCACTAATGGACAAGGTATCATAGTTGAGATGTCAGCTCAGAGTGCAAGCCTTTCACGTACGGATTTCAAGAGAAGGCCTCGCTAATTACGATCTCTAGCAGAACGTAATAACAGCTTGCCGCTTCTGAGGCCCGGTTCAAACGTTGAACTTTTGGGTGAGAACCTAATGTAAATTAGCAAAAACAATAGCTTTTGCTCGTTTGCACGAGGTTCGGCACATGTAAAGTTTGACGTTTGAAGCGGGCCTAAGGTTAAGTATATTAATCGGTCCAGCTTGTGATGCAAACTTTGCCTTCAATGTTAAGGTTCTATTAGGCTTAACTGTAGTTGCTATGTAGTTACTTTAGTGACGTTAAATGGCTCTTTATTTCCTGTGTATACTCAATGATCTATGCAGTAAAGTGTAATGTCTTTGCATCAAAAGGTTGACTAACACTAACCAAAAAAACGTCCATTTCTTTAAAAGTTTGGAAAAAGTCCCTTGTACCTCTTGCAAAGAAGGTTCAATGTCTTTCTGGAGAAATTATTTACTGGTTGGGTTTTGAAGTTCAAAGTTAAACCCTAAACCTTTTTGAAAAGCTTATTGCGCAGTAACGCTATATGTGAAAAAGGTTCTGCCACAAGCATAGACTTCAATCAAAACTGAATAGTTGCACCATCACTTTGACAACAACATGTTCAAACCAAAGCATTTGTAAAAGGTTGTCGGTCACGAAGGTGTTAGTTGGTATGGAAGGCATCGATTTGTCCGTCAGAAATGAATCGCTAGTAGAGGTTAAAATTATCTCAAAGGTGAATAGCTAGAACATCACCTTGACAATTAAGAGTTACCACAGAATGTCTGTTGTGATACATACATATGTAAAAGGTTGTTGTTCGCAAAGGTCTTTGATGATATGTACGGTATCTTGTTATCCACCAGATACCTAGAAAGCAACAAAGAAATGATCCGATCTTATACGTTGAAAGAGAAAGGAGAAGGAAGGGAAGAGTGGGGAGAAGAAAAAAGGACTCCTTGCACTCATAATTCTTATATTGCCTACTTTGGAGATTTCTGAACGACAAAAAAGCACTCGCGACACACCAGCTCAAACAGCTCGACCGAGGAGTATCGTTTTCAAAAATCCAGGCAGATGTTTCCATAAAATGACCTTAAATGGCCGAGAAAGGGAGGAAGCTTCATCATCAGCCAAAATTCGGTCATTTTCCGAGAATATATATTGTCTTGCAATATCTAGCTGGATTTTTGAAAAGGTGGCTCCTGAAGATTTGCCCGCTTTCACCAGAACGACACCAAAATCAAGGTCTTATGACTCCAAATAAAAAAATAAATTAAAATAAATTAACTTTTTTTAACGAGGGTGGCAATATACAGTTTGACGCATAAACACGTAAGTGGTAAATGTTATGTAATTAGCACAGCGTAACAGGTTCCCCATTCAGGGCCTCTGAATATTCATATAGGATAATGTTATAACAAAATCCCCGAGGAGGGTCCTTAAACAAAAAGCAATAAATTCCCGCTAAGGGCCTTTCAATGACTACACCAGTAAGAAAAAAACAAAATCCCTGAACATCAATGCATCTACAAACAACAGTAAATATTTATTTATTTAGTCATTTAGTTTATTGTATAAGCATAAAACATAAGCATCCTTTTCAAAATCATCGTCCGCCTAGAACGAAATTAGCATTTCCAAATTATGAAAAGCCGGGACAGTTACAGAAACGAAACAATATTTCATTCTTAACATCTCCTTAATGCTGCTATTTCTTTGGTTTAATATCTCTTTTGTCCAGGGTGAAGCTGTGACAACGAAACATGGAGGGCAGTAGAGCGTTCAAATACGTTTCCTTCGAGGTCCGCAATATAAGCTGATGACGTTACACGAGGCGGCCACCCTGGATCTGCCATCTTGGATTTCTTGCTTTTTTCCAAAACCTCCGAGAAGTACCAAAATTGACCCAAAAACAATCAAAATCAATAAAACAACACTAAAGTGATCTAACAATGTAAGTTATAATATTTCATTTAGGAAAATTTTAAAATCTGAACTACTTTGTATCAAAAAATGGTTTCTATTGTAACGTCAAATTTTGATGAACAACGACATGTTATGCAGGATTGTTCCTAGATAAAAGCTTAGGAAAAGTGTGATGACTTAAGCTTGTATGTTAAAAGAGTTGTAAACGTCCAAGGTCCGTGCTGGTAGATTCCCCCATTCCCTGGTCTGTGTAGGATTAACTAGGAACAGAGGAAAAGTTCCTTCCCTTATTTGTTTGGTAAAAGGGTAAATTTTCACGTATAGTTAAGATAAAGATGTTTGAGCTGATGATTGCCTCGGGTGGTCCGATGAAGGCCTGAAATTAAGAAAAAACAAAGATATACGAAATAGAAGACCCTATTTCTGGTAAATAACTAACGGTGGCTTATAGAATTGAGCCTTACATACAGATAGACTAAGTTTGTGAGGGTGCAAAACACACTCTCGCCAAGATTTTGAATATTGTTTAAACTCAGTTCCCTGAAAAAATAAATGCAAAATAATAAAAAAAACACTTTTTTAATAACAAACAAGCAGTAATTTAAAAGAGCCTGCAAAATGAAGACGTGCTACAAAACGAGAGGCATCTTCTTAGTCGAGGTTATCAGTGGTATCGGTGACAATGCTATTAAGTGAAACTTTTAATGACGCTTAACTAAATTAATTTCAAATACATCTAGCAGTTTTTGCACAAAGTTCACCGTTTTTGTACTGGAGACGCATAATCAGGCAGTCACAAATTTGGGCAATCAAACTGAGATCATCCGATTATGCGTCTCGCGGTTCTTCTCTACAAAAGCTACCACAATACGGATTATGCGTCCATCCATCCTTATGCGGCTCTCAAGACGCACTAAAGACGGTTACTTGTTTGGAATAATAATCCATTCTGAGCCCAGGGACTTTGTATACGATCTACGACAGGCATAATCAGACGATTAGTTTGTTTGGTTAAATCGTCTCACTAGACGTACGGATAATGCCTCTTTATGAAGTATATAGTGGTGGAAAGCAGTTATTAGATTAGCTTATTGTCACAGTGTCTCTTACGGTAATGGCCTTACATGAGGTGTACACATTCCTGGGTTGGTTCCCTTATTCAGGGTAATTTATAACTCGTAAATGCGCGAAGCAAAATGAACGGGTTTTGATCTCCAAAGAAAAGAAATTTTCTTCAATTTTCAATTTGCCTGAATTATTATGAGTTCGAGACATCTGATTTACGTTTACAGGGAATTCTCGGAAGAACGAACCGGATTGAACCATTACGTCATGAGATAAGCGTTAACGTGTTTGAGCGCGGAGCGACGACTCCACTTTCAGTAATTGCGCCAGATTCTGAGGATGTTTTGCCTTTATAGAGAATTATGTTTTGATTTTAGTGCTATATTCTCTGTTTGAATACACAGTTTTGGCACAACAGTATATATGTCATCCTCTCGATATAAGCACGTTCAGTTGTAGACGAATTTATATCGATACACAACTTTTGAGTTGAATTTGTCATTCTTAACTAAATAAATATTCAAAGCGATAGGAAAGATAAGCTAAGTCATCAGTTTTAAACATTACATCATTCAGTAGCGCAAAAGTCAAAATACTGTCCCACACAGTCACACTTTTCGTCACACGGTTTCATTCGTTGAGCCGACTATGAAAATGAGGGTGGTACCACTGACACGGATTCATATGTTGAGTCGCAAAAACGTTTGTTAACCTGAGCGTGGGGTGGATCAAAATGGGTGGTTTAAATGCCCTGTGGGCTTTCTTGTTAACTGTACGGGAAAGGCGAATGTATATGAAAGAACGCATCTAGTGTCTGAACGAGCCTTTGTTTCTTGAAAAAATGCGCCTGATCACGAAGTAAAGATTTATTTCGTAGCTCCATTCACAAGTTTGCTCATAGGAGCCTTTTGATCTGTTTAAGGGAGGGTTTCGTGGTTCAGCGCATGTGCAAGTACGACGCAAAATAAATCAATTTTGTTCTCTATAACCCAATCGGAAGCAAGTAGACAACCCGTGTGTTTGTCCAGAATCCTTCTGGTCGAAGAATAAATTCGATGATAAATGGTAATTTCCGAAGTTTCGATGTAAGTTGGTTGAAATCTTCCGCAGGATTTGGTTATCCGTCATTCTCCTTGCCCAAATTATAGCCATTGATTACTGAAGTACATATGAGGATTTTTCAACCAAAAACTTTGGTAAGAGAAAGGTATTTTAATGCGTCGAGTCAGATTATAGAAACGGAATTCTAATGAAAAATCTCACCTCTACCACCAGGTTCTCTCAACTAACCGTCAAATTTCAAAGGGTAGCTTTCCGCAACAGTTATATATTCGCTTCCGATTGTTTTATAAACAACGGAATTGAGTGGGCTAATTATGGCGTCACAGTTGCACATGCATGGAACCGTTAAACCATTCCTTTAACTAGCTCAGTTAAAGCGAAATCTCGTATGGTGTCTTTCTGAATTGGTGGCTTCGCTAAGCCGAGGCACATTTATGGACAGTTTGTGTGCCAGAGTTATTGAATCGGACAAGGTTGAAAAAGTGTGTTTTAAATGTAAGGAAGTAAAGAAATGACGTACAGTAGACGTAGACTAGTTAACATGGAGAATACACCCTCGCTGATATTTTGAAGTTTGTTGTGGCCCAAATCCCTGTAAAAAGGAGAGCAAATGTAATTAAGTGTTATAAAATCAATATATAATCCTAATAATTAAAATGACTTTCATAAACGATCAAGAAAAATCTCTACATCGCGGAAGAAGTTTAAAAGTCGATTTCTGTCATTTTTTGCTTAAAAATAGTATTGGTAAGACAAGGAAGCGCTTTTATTTTGAGAAAAAACGAAAATCGATTGGTAGGGTTAGGAGGAACATTATCACTGGAATTTAGTCGTGAAAATTAGCAATACAAACTTGCATCGCGCAAGTAAACTAAAGCGCACAGAAAAAGATGTCTATCAATGGAACATTTTCTTAATTAACTAGACATTCATTAAGCAGCAGTTTCGAAATTTGTCAAACACGAAGAATTCAACCGAACATTATAGCTGGTGATCATAGCGTAATCAAGCGACGACGGAGAAAAGAAAGATTATTTGGCTTAACACGGAAAAAGTTTGTTTGGCTTAACAAGTAAATTTCGGGATGCGGCAAAGTCAACTTCATTAAACGCCATTTGTCAAATATTTTGGTGACTTCGAAGATATCTCGAAGAGACACACAAACAAAGGAAGCCAATTCCAAGATAGATTTCAGACGATTTAATGCTTTAACTGGTGAGTTAGCGAGGAGATCATTTGAAATGAAAGCACATGTTAAATGATATCATTTCTTACATACATATGTTTTATTTATTTACTACAAGAAAAAAATTACAACAAGGTACATTACAAATACATCTCTAGAAAAAAGAAACGAGCTGAATACAGGATTACTACATAGGCAGGCATGGAAATTAAGGGAGTAGATAAGAGAGCACTTAGTATAAAATATTGATTTTTTATGACCTCGTCGTCAAGACTGGAATCGTTTTTTATTGCTTGAATTGCTAAAAGTAGTTTAATTTCCTTGTTTGATGTATGTGACCTAAAACCTGCTGTAACTTTAACTGTGGTTACGTGTAATTGATAGGCAAAAGTACGATCATAATCTCGCATTGACCAGTTTAACAATGTCTGTAGTTTCAGAAATGAAGAGACATTCACTCAAGTAACATCTGAAATAAGCCGCTAAAACAAAGTTTTATGTCCAAAAGATTAAGGTCCAAAGTCAAATTATAGGGAGTCTGAAAAGTATTTTAGGACGTAAAGAAGTGACTAAAAACTAAGAAGTTGGTTTCTGAAGAAAACAAGAAAACCTGTAGTTTATCAAAGACGGCCCTTATACTTACAAGCTGGAGTTTATTTGTGAGCCACGAGAATTAAACCTCTGAATAGAAATGTGCCGTGAATAAAAACATGTGTCACGCAACTTTGTTTTGTTAATTTTTTATTTATTTCGTATTTGACAGAGTTCGATTGCCTTAAGCTTTTTTTCTTTAAACAGAGCTGTCATCGCATTGCATCAAGAACTTTTTTACTTGGATATAACGCCTTTACTTGAGAAACATTACAGACACTTACAGAATATATAATCCAGTAAGAGGTGAAAATACATTCTCGCTAAGATTTTGAATGTTGTTTGATCGCAGACCCCTGTCAAAGGAAAGTTGTAATGAGAAAGAAAACAAACAAAACACACAATAATTAAAGTAGACATCTACTATCTCAAAGGTGCAAAATTAGAGATGTTCGAGATAGCAAGAGTTCGAGGTGGCCTATAGTAAATAAGTGAGAAATATCAACCAAGGGAAATGAGTGTCAGTTGGCCATCGCGGAAGAATCGACCTAACAGGTTTCTACTTGAAAGACCTTTTATAGGCGAAGGGTACTTAATCCAGGAACGGGCTAAGAAGTGACCCTTTGATTTAAAAGGACTGGAGCGAATTAGACAGAAGTGACTGGCGACGGACCGTAAGCAGAAGGCATTGCAGGGAATTAAAATAATCGCCAAGTAGCAAGCAGACCTCTTTCAAATTCCCTGTAGGCTTTGCTGCTTCTAAGCAGGTATTTACAGCGTCCATTTAAAAATATTTGGCTTCTTTCTTTTGCCTTTTGTTTATGAAAAGTACTTATTTCTGCCTTGCCGCTCTTTTTGATTTCTTCCTCCCTACCGTATTTCTTCTACGTTTTTTTTGTCGGGGGGTGAATGGAGGGGCATTTTTGGAGTAGTTTTTTTTCTGTTGGCAAGGTTAAGACTTAACCATTGAGAAAAGCTTTCACAAATTTCCCTTGATTTTGCGTTCAAATACCTTTTGCAAGCCAGACCGGATTACCCCGGCAGTACAACTCGCCTAGGAGGTTATAAATACCGCAATAGTAATGCAGGAAAGAGTACTTATGAACAAGGAGATGAAATTTAGGGAATATCTTGCTTATATTCTGATATGTATCTGCAACTGATCTGTTGTGGTAATTACTGCTAGGTTGATTATATTTAGTATTGAATTATAAGACCTTTCATCTTTAAGGTTGTTTAAAAACAACATTGTTAAATCTTTGGTAACTTAATATAATTTCATTTGATTAATTCAATTACAATCTGCAAAGCGCCATTGGTCAGTGATGGAAATGACGCTATATAAATAAAGTATTATTATTATTATTATTAAGACGGTATTTACTTACAATTGTGAAGTAATTGTGTTTTCGAAAATATAGGGTTAAGCATTGTCAAGTACTATTAACGTTGTAAAGTATTGGAAGGTGACTTAAAATGGTTGTTCAAAAAACAAAATAGATTAAAAATTAAAAATGATTTCATAGCCAAGTAATCAATGTGTATTTCAGAAAGATAGGTGCATGGTTTAAAGAAAATGGCAAACGCACAGAAACCATAAGCGAGTAAGACTTGCAAATAAACCCTCGGGCAAATTTTGAATATTGTTAGACCTCAGCCACCTGTAAAAAAAGAAGAAATGCTTTCAGCAGAAAAACATCAGAACAACAGAAATTTGAGTACATTTCTTACCACATATGCACTTCGATGCTTAATCAAGTAACAAACCAAGCAGAAAGTAACTTTAAGAATAATACATAGCCAGGCTAGCCTAACGGAGGAGCTCCTAAACAAAGGAAATGACGAAACTTCAAAGCCACTCGTGCACTCGTAAATATAAGTAAATTGGTCTGTTAACAAGGAAACAAACAAGAAAGAAAAAGAGCCAGAAAATAAATTAAATTACCTGGATTGTCTTTTGAGACCAACCCTTTGCGCGACCCGTTCGGGAAACATTACGAACTGGCATGGTGTGCGCGACTCCGGGAAGACGTATGTATACACCTTCGTATGGGCACACGCCATGACTAATCAAAGTACTCGCATAGCTTTAACAGAGGTTGGTGCTCCGCGCTCGAAAGGAGGAGCCGAAGGGAGGAGCTCCGCCAAAAGGTTAGTCTCTTGAGGTTGCTAAAAGTAACACAGATCTAAACAGTTAAGGCATCAGGTAAGCTAAGTTTGTTCCTTGTACTGATTATAGTATTATATATTGTTTGTGGAAAAGTCACTTGACAAGCGCGCAGATCACCCTTAGCAACACATACACATTCATCCGTCTGGCTAGAATGAATCGTGCTAAGAAATGTCATCCAGGTACGACAAACTTGCCTTACAAGTCAATTTAACATGCTTCAAAAGTAATTTTTTTACCTTTGGTTATTCTATTTAATAAAATTGTCTAGGACGCTGGAAATACCGCGCTGGCCTAACTTAGTGTTAGGGTTTCGTTGGCGTAACGTTGGATTATTTTATTTCCCGAAGATTGGCCAACCATGTGTTAAGGTTGTATCGGCAGATACGAAACGTAGTTTATTGTATTCTTACTTCCAAACAAACAAGTAAAAAATCTCTGTCCACGGTGGGAGTTAAACCCACGTCCTCTGAAACAGATCTCCCATTACTCCAACAACTTAGCTACAAGGCCAGCGTGGGAGCTATTTATTCGTAGTTTAAGAGATGTTTCGTAAGTCTCTGGTTCTTAGCAATCTAACCAGGAACACAAAAAGAAATATCGATGCCCAGCAACCCCAACAAATAACAAGAAATTACCTCCTACATGCGTAATAATCAACTCAAGTGGAAAAAGACAAAAAATCGCTGACCCGTGTGAAATTCAAACTCACGACCTCTGACTTCCTAAACTTCGATATTTCTTGTTACATTTGTGTTGTTATTCCGGAAAGGGTGTCAAAAGCGAGAGACACAAGAGACATCTGTTAAACTACCAACAATAGCCCCCAAGCTGACCTTGTACCTCAGTTAATAGAGCTATGGAGGATCTCTTACATAAACTTCGGAATTCTTTCAAACTTCCTCAAGTGTTAAAACGGCTTTCCAAACGGCTCAACCTTAAGCTCAAACGGCTTTCCAACTGACAACAATAAATTTTTAATCGACGAACATGGTACAGCAATGAGGACGTAGAGGCACGCGCGTGTTCGATTGGTGTTTCCTGTCTCTCACATCTTTAACCAGTTGGGGTTCCAAAAGTTCTCTTGAGGTTGGTAACAGGGTTCTAGTACGCCTTCCGAACATCCTCCGCGCGGGTGAACTCTTAAAACGTTCGGTCGGTGTGTTACGCCAGTCGAGTAAAGCGAGTTAAAGATCTGATTTGGAACTGGCGGTTTTCTTAATGAGATTCTTCGATGTTTTAACAGCATTTTCAACTATGCCGTTGCTCCGTGGGTACTCGGGTGAACTGGTTACATGCTCGAACTCGTAACATGAGGTGAAGGTAGCAAATTCACCAAGTTGAAGGTTGGGCCATTATCGCTATGGAATGTATCAGGAATACCATGAGTGGCCAAATGCTTCTTTAGCTTAGTGATGACAGCGGTTCCTGTCTTTCCCATTCGATCAATTTTGAAGTAATCTGAATAGTAATTGACTTTGCACAGGTAGTTAAAGTTGTTAAATGTGAAGAAGTCGCATCCAACTCTCCCAGGGGCGGTATGGTACTTCGTTGCAGATCACTGGCTCTTTTACTTGGGTGCACTAGAGAGGTATTGCAAATTTCACATCCGGAGATGAACTCAGCTAGTTCTGCGTTCATCTTGGGCCAATAGACAACTTCAGATGCCCTTCTCAACCAACCTTGTACACCGATGTGGGAGCAGTGGCTCTTTTCTTTAATCTTGGGTCTTGGGCTCACGGGGTGTGACGCACTTTGGACCCTTAAAAATAACAGCATCTTGGGCGGCTAACTCATCTCTTATGTTGAAATATGGCTGTAGCTCACTTCACTTCAGAATCACAGTTTTCAGTGACTGCACATATCTTTGGCGGTTTCTTCACGGATTTCTTGTTTTGTGGCGTGGACACTGACAAGAAGTTAACAGAGCGGACTCGTTCTACTTCTTGGTCAGCTTTTCCTGGGGTTTGTTGCTGTGGAAGGTATGCCCTAGAAAGAGGTCGGCAAGGTACATCTCTGGGCTACGCCTGTAATTATTTTCCACATCGCACTACATAAGCGTCATCATAAGTCGTTGTCTTCGCTTTGGAGCAGAAGCAAGGGGTTTCTTTGCAATCATCTCTAACGGCTTGGGATCTGTCCACAGGGTAACCCTTCTGCCATAAACGTGCTGGTGATTGTGCCCCATGCCAAAAACGTGAGTAACTCTTTTACGTTTTGTGAGTAATTCTGCTCTGCGCAAGGGCTCTGGTGGCAGAAGTTACATGCTGTCCCTTTCACGTAAGGGCGAAATCAATCCCTTTCTCAGAAGCATCTTCTTCTCCTTCTGTAGGGGCGTTTGAATCAAAGAACTTCAAGACTGGTGCAGTGGACACTGCTGTCTTTATCTTCTCAAAGGCTTCTTCTTGAGACCACTCGCAGGGGTCTTCTTTGTGAGTGAGTTTACGGAGAGGCTCGGACATGTCTGACAAATCTTCTAAAAACTTGGAGAGGTACTTGACTATGTTAACGAAGCGTTGAACGCCTTGCACATATTCAGGTCTGGGCATGTTACAGGTCGCTTCTACTTTTCGAAGGTCAGGCTTCAATCCTTCACTTGTTCGCAGGTGTCCAATGAAAGTGACTTGGGAACACTTGAATTCAAACTTGTGTTTATTAAGCTTGATATTTCGTTCTTGGCATCTCTCTAAGAGGCTTCTTAGGTTTCTGTCTTTTGTCTCTGGATACTTCGTTTAGGGTAGCACCTTTGCATGTGATAAGCAGGTTATCAAGATTCTGAATACACCGGGCAGTTCCTCTAAATTCTGGTCCAGCTTTTGTTGCAAGTACTCGGGCCCAGGCGAGATTCCAAACGGCCTTCTTTTTGAACAATAACGGCCCTCAGGGTGGTCAGGATTCAGACTCTCAATTTTTCGTTTGGCTTTTCAACCAAACAACGAGACTTGAAACCCAGTCTGTAGGCTCTTTTACTTTACAAATCATTTGAAGATTCTCTAGGCGATCTAGCTCGGTCTTCAACTTCTCCTTGAGTGCAATGGTGACTCGGCAAGGGGCGTTGATCACCGGGGTGGCTGACTTGTCGATTGTGAGGTGGAGTTTGCCTTCCATGCAACCTTGCCCTTTAAAAACGTCTTAAAACTGCTTCTGTAACCTGCTTAACAGTGAGATCCAGACTAGTTTCGGCAGTGAGTAGCTGAATGTTCTCCTTTTGCACTGTGACTAAGTTCATATGTTGGGAAGCACGGGATCCAATCAGTGGGGTGTAGGCATCTTCAACAACAACAAATTTGGCGTTGTATTTCTTTCTGTTTTTCGGGTTGTGCATGCTCAGTCGACAGGTTCCCAGAACGGGCATTGTTCTCAAGGGACCCTGTTCGATAAAAACAGTTACACACGTCAAAGGCAATGGGGCTAATTATTGAGTGTTACAAATCATGCAAATATTTCTAAATTATATTCATAAGTTGTGTACTACAAATGAGGAGCGCGAATAATTTTTTGGCTAGTCAGTACCTATGTTTGTTCGAGATACGTTGTGTAAAATAGCATCGAAAATCGAGTACATGTAAGATCGGAAATCGAGTAGCGAGCATGAATTTCAACCGAACAGAAGTTGTACCAATACAAGAGTAAATATATGTTTTGTCACAGGCATAGTAGACTTGCTGTACATCAGGTTTGGGCTGTTTAGAACCAGAACTGTGCTCACTGCTTTTTTCTTTGACTTGCTTTGCTTGCTTTAGATCGTTTACGTGTTCTACTTGTGGGTTTGCGCATGCTGTGCCTGAAGATTGCCCGCTAATCGCTTTGAGTTGCACATTTGTAGCTTCGGACGAACAGCAGGCAAGGAACTTCGAATGCTATTCGCATGCTGGTCACAGCGACACCACATACAGGCGGCCGCGAATCATTTCATATCTGAGTAAACCGAAATTACACGTGGCTGCAAGAGCCCGCAATTCCGTAGCGTAAACATCGATTGACTCGTTAAGCTCCTGTTTTCGGTTGTTGAACCTGTAATGTTCGTATATCACGTTCGTCTGGCCAATACAGTGGAAGTTCCATAGATCCAACACAGTGTTAATGTCGTCGTTTTCCTACTCTGAACGAAACGGCAGACCATTGTGGATTTCGAGCGCTTCGAAGCCGATGCATGTGACGAAAGCCGCTACGCGAAACTTTCTTTCTTTCTCATTCAATTTCCTGACGGTTTCATAGGCGTCACAAACTTTTTGCCATTTTTTCCCTTTGTCTGAAAGATTTCCTTTCAGGTCAAGACGGCCTGGTGGCGGCACGCTTGTTGTGAAAGTTGGCGAAGAAACTTGAATATTCTGTGCCCTAGCAGAGGTCGACGCGTCCTTGATTTCTCTCGTCATTGCGGCTTACAGGTTGCCCTTGAAGGGTAAATTTCAACTGCGGCTTAGAAACGAGATTATTTGCAGAGAAAAATTTTTGACACCATTTAAGGGTTCTGTGTTTAACTACGAAGAACCACGAAAGAAATAACGTGATTGGCTAAATGAAATCAGGCGATAAGTCAGTGAAGCGTGACACTTAACGTTACAGTCACGTACGCGAAAAGCGGCCATTTTATCAACGTCGCCCCTAATTTACAATGTAACGGATCAGGTACAAGCACTTTTTGGGGATATTACTTTTTTCTCAGTGAATGATTATACAACCGATAACGTTAAACATACAGATATGACAATCGTGGAACATTGGAAAATGTATCCTTGGTGAGGTTTTGAATATTGTTTGAACTCAGATCCCTGCAAAGGAAAGGTAGTTTGAAATTTTAAGGGCAAATGCAAATCAAATTTTTTGCAACCGTTTAGCCAATTTTTCAGTAGGTTTAGTTGTTTTTTTACCCTTTAATACTATTTTAGCTCTTGTAAAAGTTTCCAGCTTGTTTAGGGAAAGGGTCGGCTATTTCTATGTTTTCAATGTTAGCGGTTTCTCCGTGTTACTACTGTTGCCTAGGAAGCGTACTGCAGTACAATTGAATGTTTATAGTGATAAATTTGTTTTTTCTCAGCCATTAACGATGTAGTATTTTTCCCTCGTACATAACTTTCGTTCAATTTAATGATGTTAAAGAATGACCCAATTTTTATTTATTAAAACCCATTCTGAAGCAAAAATGATCGCTGCAGGGCTCTGAATATCAACTTGCAGCGTTTATTTGCTTAATTAGCCAGAGCCTCACGATGATGACCCTTGTTTTAGGATAAATATTAACGCATCGAAATTAGGCTGTTATAATAAGCACCTTCCCGGTTACTGAAGTAAAAGAGCAGAGTGAAACATGGTAAGTGTTCTAGAGATTCCAACGATTTACGAAAAAGTATTCTTTACAACTCTTCTGTTGGCACCACTGTTCAACAATGACTAACCTCGACATCTTTTTCAATACTAATACAAATAAAAGAAGCAAAATCAAGTAGATAATATAATTTGTGTAATGAAAGCGGCACAAAATTGCGCTCAGACTTCTGTAAACAGGACACGGACGTTTTCAAAGAGGAAGGACAGGAAAACATTTTTTGGATGTCATGCCAACGAATAACATAATGCTGACAAGAAGCCCTATGGGCAAACGGGCCGGGCCGTTATAACAGCGGGGTATTTGCGCGAGGATGATGACATTAAATACATACTTTTCTGACGCAGTAAGTTAGCAGCCTTAAATAAATACTATGCCTGTCAAACTGTCCTTCTTTAAATCGCTTCGCTCTATGTTTTGATTTAAGGCTATTGTGGTGGAACATCACTACTTAAGAGCGACTTTCTTTAAGAACCGACTAAGGGTATACAAGATTGAAAAAACCGATTTTCCCTAGCCTGCGTGCAGACGTCCCTTTTCCGCGGGTGGTAGGAAATAGGAGACGTCTGCACGCAGGCTAATTTTCCCCAGATCTGCCAGAAGAAAGGCCTTGGTGAACTAGTCTTAAGAATATCAGATTGGGTCGTTTAGATTTTTTTTATTTTTTATTGAAATATAGTGTTTGTTGTTGTTGTTTAGTGAATCTTATCGTATTTTGCCCTTGACGGCAGTCAAAATCAACGCCAAATTAAACGCGTTCTCGAAAAGATTAACCCAGGGAGTTGAAAGAAGTTATTTCCTCTGTTTATTAGCAGTGTCATATTTTCATGAAAAGCGAACTTGAATTTTTGACGAAATTGTCATATTCGTGCCCAACAACGGTCGTTACCGACAACCCAACAACAACAACAACAACAACAACAACAAGCTTTATTTGCATGACTACATAGAAATTTGGTAGTATTACAAAAGCTACTTAAATTTAATTACATATTATTTCATTAACTAAGATAATTAGTAAAGTAGAAAATAACATAACATAACAAAGAAAAAAAAATTATATATAATATATGAAACAATTACTAACAATAATTGTTCATTTAACTGTTCGAAGTGGTGATCATTGTAACGAGATTGTCTCTCAATTCAAAGCATGCCGAGATAAATGAGATTAGCTTAATGTTTACAAAGTAGTCAGTGGAATTCATAAGATGTGATAATAGAGTTTCGCGTGGTAGTAGTCGTAGTAATGGAAGTTTGGATTCTATTTCAGAAAAGAATATGCCGCGTACCTGAGAATAAGCTGGGCAATCTAACAAAAAATGAGTTTCATCTTCAATTTTGTTGCAATTGCAGAAGTTGCATATTCTTTCATTACGAGGTATATTGTCGTATCTACCTGTTTCGATCCTAAGTTTGTGACAGCTTATTCTCAGTTTTACTAATGTTTTCCTTAAAGGGTTCTTCCTTGTTAAATCTAAGTAGGTAGAAGGGCTATAATTATTTTTAATAGTGTTATAAAAACTAAGTTTTTGCGAGTTTTGTAGGGTCTGATTCCAATGTGAAATATACTTCTGTTTCATGATATTAATATACTGTTTAATTTTACAATCATTTAATGAACTATAGTTAAAGTGATTAAAATTATAGTATTCATTTATTTTCATGACACTAGAGTAGAAACTATTTTTTCCGTGATCATAAAGATCAATCGATATTTTTAAGGCTTGTCTGACTATAGAGTTTTCATCCTTTTGGTGTAAGTAATTTAGATAACTTAGTATCTTCTTATTTATATCAATGATCAGAGGGAATTTACCAAGTTCGGCTCTGCATGCAATATTGGATGCCTTGTTATGTACTTCTAAGTATCGTTTACAAAACTGCAAGTGAGTTTTCTCAATTGGGGAAAGGTCCCACGACTTAAAGTCTGATCTCACAAAAGCACCCCAAACTTCACTGTTGTAGGTTAAGATTGGTAAGATTTTTTAGTCGAAAATTTTGCATGCTATTGAAGGTTTAAGTTTATTGAAATCTGTGTGCCGTCTTAGACTAAAGAAAGCATGAAGAGCTTTTTGTCGTAGATGTTCAAGTGAGAGTGTAAAATTTCCTGAAGAAGAGATGCGAGTCCCTAAATAGGTATAGTCTTGAACAATGTCTATTTTTTCACTGCCCACATGAAAGCATAATCAGATCGTTTTTCACGTCGTTGAAAAATCATTATTTTTGTTTTCTTAGGGTTTATGCTTAGCATCCAGGAGTTGCAATATGAAGATAACTTGTTAAGACAATTTTGTAATCCTAGTTTTGATCGTGATAAAATAATTAAGTCGTCTGCATAAAAAAGGGAGTTGAGTTTGGTGCCATTTGGCAGTATAAACGGATCAGATAGAACATTGTTAAAAGAAAAAGCTAAATCGTTAACGTATAGGTTAAAGAGCAAAGGACTTAAAATACAGCCTTGGCGTACACCTCTTGCATACCGAAAAGGACGCGTTCTGTTACTTCCAATTTTTATAGAGGAGGTAGAGTTCGAGTATAAACTTTTAATTAAATTATAGAAATTTCCTCGGACATTTATTTGTAACAGTTTGTATAAAAGTCCATCGTGCCATACCGAATCAAATGCTTTTCTAAAGTCGACAAAACATGCATATACTTTCGTTTGCTGACAATTGACATACTTATCTATTATTGTTCTTAGTGTAAAAACGTGATCCGCTGTTCGGTTATTTGCTAAAAACCCAATTTGAGATTTATGAAGTATTTCAAGGGACTGGACGTGTTCAAGAAGTCTTTGGTTGAGAATTGAGCAAAATAATCTTCCGAGACAGCTAGAAACACAGATTCCACGATAGTTTGAGGGATCACTTTTAGTCCCACTTTTAAAAATTGGTGTGATAAGGCCATTACACCATGTTTGAGGCATAGTACCCGATCTTAGAACCGTATTAAATAATTTCAGATAAACAGGCATTAACTGGTTTAAGCTGGATTTGATCATTTCATTTTTGAGTTTGTCTGAGAAAGGAGATTTGTTATTTTTAAGTTTTTTAGCCGCTGTGTATATTTCTAGCTCAGTTATCAGGCCGTTCAAGGAATTCGATTGAGCTGGCGCATTTTCTAGAGTTCGCAACTCGGAAATGGTCGCTTCCTGATGTGAATTCAAGGGTTCATTAGAGTGCAGCGTTTGGAAATGAGACATCCAGTTTTCTTCGGAAACTGGTGGGAGGATATTTTCCTTGACAGAATCATCCATTGACTTTAAACAGTTCCAAAAGTTGCGACTGTTCGGATCATCGACGGCAGTTTCAAGTTTTGTGAGCTGAGTATGATAGTATTGATTTTTCTTCTGTGTCAAAAGGCTTTTGTACTGTTTTAAAACGAAATGATATTCCTCCCTGAGCGTAGTATTAAGAGGATCTCTATGTTTAAGATTCGCAATTTTCCTTAATTCATGTCTTTTAAGACGACATTCTTTATCAAACCATTTTTTGTTAGATATTTTGATGTGTCGTTTTCTAATTATTACCCCGCCGTCAGGACGGGGTCTAGTAATACCCGTTTTTTTTATTACCCCGCCGTGAGGACGGGGTCTAGTAATACCCATTTTTTTTCATTATTTTCCTTTTTTTCTTGGTCACTTGCCCCAGACTCCCGGTTTTCGCTCGGCCAGACAAATCCTCGCCGTGTCTTTCGCTACACGGGCTAGGCATTGTATCTTGAGTGACCTTAATATGTTTTACACCCCGAGGGGAGGGAGAACAACGGCGGGGTCTAATGCCCCTGGGGCTTTTCTTGTTTTCCATTTTTTTGGTGGTCACTTGCCCCAGACCTCCGGTTTTTGCTCGGCCAAACATACTCGTCGCGTCTTTTGCTACACAGGCTAGAGCGTGTATCTTGAGTGACCATAATATCTCTTACACCCCGAGGGGAGGGGGGAACGGCGGGGTAATGCCCCTGGGGCTTTTCTTTTTACCCCGCCGTCAGGACGGGGTCTAGTAATACTCCTTTTTTTTTTTTTACTCCGCCGTCAGGACGGGGTCTAGCAATACTCCTTTTTTTTTTTTTTTTTGTCGTGGTCAGTTGCCCCAGACCTCCGCTCGGTCAAAACAATACTTGCCGGTAAACTTTGTTCATTTAGTGTTTATTCGCCAGAATTTTCATGAAAGTTGGTGTAGAAAATTACCGGCGATTTAATGGCATGAAAATTCCTTCGATGAAAGCAAGAACGAAGGTGCTAGCGAGCCTTGAAGCTGGCATGAATTTGCCAAACCTGCCCTGGCACGTAAACATTACATCACTGAAACACAAAAGGTGATCCGGGGAAGTCCCTTGCTTTCGCCAAGTTGAAAAATTCAACAGTGAAATGCAAGCATATTTTTGGCAGTTTTGCTTTGCTTCGCCGAAATCTTTAGGGAAAGTTGTGTAGAAAAGTACAAGAAATTCAATGGAGTTGACTTCTCTTCAATGAGAGCAAGGACGAAGGTGCTAGTGAGCTTTGAAAGCCAGTGATTCATGCTACGTGCCGTAGCACATAAACATTATGTCATTGAAACACAGAAGCCGATTCGGAGAAGTAAACTTGCTTGCGCCAAATCACTCATCGAATCACGGCCTAAAATAGACTTTTACGGTTTTTCATAGCTACCAGTTTCCTTTAGATTTTAGAATGAGTTTTTTATCAAGAAATCTATTTAAATTTCCGTGCCATTGCTATTTAGAATTACGCTGACATGTCAGTTCGTTTATTTAAAAAAAACGTGACTTAACTGAGTCACGCTATGGTCAAAATATTTCGTCACGTTCTTCTTCGCGAAAGCTAGGACAAGTGGATGACCAAGGATGAGGGATGGGGTTCATACTATCAGGGATTCATGTTACCACAGGGAGAAGGGTGCGGAGCAGACGCATAAGGGAAAATGGCAGCAAACACAGGTACGATAAATCATCAACTTTAAAATTTACACCACTTGAGCTCGTATCTTGAGTGACCGTAATATATTTTGCTCCCTGGGAGGAGGAGAAAAACGGCGGGGTCCAATGAAAGTAGGAACGAAGGTGCTAGCGAGCTTTGAAGCTGGAATGAATTCGCCTAACTTGCCGTGGCGCGTAAACATTACATCACTGAAACACAGAAGCCGATTCTGGGAAGTCCTTGCTTTCGCCAAGTTGAATAATTCAACAGTCAAATGCAAGCATTTTTTTTGGCAGTTTTGCTTTGCTTCGCCAAAATCTTTAGGGAAAGTTGTGTAGAAAAGTACAAGGAATTCAATGGATTTAACATTTCTTCGACGAGAGCAAGGACGAATGTACTAGGGAGCTTAAGTTTGAAAGCTGGCATGAACTCGCGATCGCTATGAGCTTAGTAATTTATGATGTAAAGTATGTATGTATGAGTGCCAAGAAGTGAGTAATACTGCCCTCCATAATTTCCCCCCGACCACAGGCCTTAAAAGTAAGAAATTAGAAATGAGAACCAAGATAAAAGAAAAATCTTTGACCCCGGCGGGATTCGAACCCACGACCTCCGGATTAGAACACCGTCGCTCAACCAACTGAGCTACGAGGCCAGGCTGAGTCACGCTATGATCAAAATAATAGTTTCATCACGCTTTTCGTCATGCAACGCTAAAACAGGATGATTAGGCAAGTCGTGCCTTGATTTATATTATCATCGCAAGCACGTAAAAGCTACGATAAATCACCAACTTTTACCTGGCCGTAATATATTTTGGACCCCAAGGGCAGAGAGAACAACGGCGGGGTTAATGCCCCCTGGGGCTTTTCTTGTTTTTTTTTGTCGTGGTCAGTTGCCCCAGACCTTCGCTCGGTCAAAACAATACTTGCCGGTAAACTTTGTCCGTTTAGCGTTTATTCGCCAGAATTTTCATGAAAGTTGGTGTAGAAAATTACCGGCGATTTAATGGCATGAAAATTCCTTCGATGAAAGCAAGAACGAAGGTGCTAGCGAGCTTTGAAGCTGGCATGAATTTGCCAAACCTGCCCTGGCACGGAAACATTGCATCACTGAAACACAAAAGGTGATCCGGGGAAGTCCCTTGCTTTCGCCAAGTTGAAAAATTCAACAGTGAAATGCAAGCATATTTTTGGCAGTTTTGCTTTGCTTCGCCAAAATCTTTAGGGAAAGTTGTGTAGAAAAGTACAACAAATTCAATGGAGTTGACTTCTCTTCAATGAGAGCAAGGACGAAGGTGCTAGCGAGCTTTGAAAGCCAATGATTCATGCTACGTGCCGACTAGCACATAAACATTATGTCATTGAAACACAGAAGCCGATTCGGAGAAGTAAACTTGCTTGCACCAAATCACTCATCGAATCACGGCCTAAAATAGACTTTTACGGTTTTTCATAGCTACCAGTTTCCTTTAGATTTTAGAATGAGTTTTTTTTTATCAAGAAATCTATTTAAATTTCCGTGCCCTTGCTACTTAGAATTACGCTGACATGTCAGTTCGTTTATTTTAAAAAAACATGACTTAACTGAGTCACGCTATGGTCAAAATATTTCGTCACGTTCTTCTTCGCGAAAGCTAGGACAAGTGGATGACCAAGGAATGAGGGATGGGGTTCATACTATCAGGGATTCATGTTACCACAGGGAGAAGGGTGCGGAGCAGACGCATAAGGGGAAATGGCAGCAAACACAGGTACGATAAATCATCAATTTTAAAATTTACACCACTTGAGCTCGTATCTTGAGTGACCGTAATATATTTTGCTCCCTGGGAGGAGGAGAAAAACGGCGGGGTCCGATGAAAGTAGGAACGAAGGTGCTAGCGAGCTTTGAAGCTGGAATAAATTCGCCTAACTTGCCGTGGCACGTAAACACTACATCACTGAAACACAGAAGCCGATTCGGGGAAGTCCCTTGCTTTCGCCAAGATGAATAATTCAACAGTCAAATGCAAGCATTTTTTTGGCAGTTTTGCTTTGCTTCGCCAAAATCTTTAGGGAAAGTTGTGTAGAAAAGTACAAGGAATTCAATGGAGTTAACATTTCTTCGACGAGAGCAAGGACGAATGTACTAGGGAGCTTAAGTTTGAAAGCTGGCATGAACTCGCGATCGCTATGAACTTAGTAATTATGATGTAAAGTATGTATGT
Source organism: Siderastrea radians (assembly GCA_964017195.1). Taxonomy (NCBI): domain Eukaryota; kingdom Metazoa; phylum Cnidaria; class Anthozoa; order Scleractinia; family Rhizangiidae; genus Siderastrea; species Siderastrea radians. Next base: position 550,768 of record CAXHKT010000379.1, read on the forward strand.
ATGAGTGCCAAGAAGTGAGTAATACTGCCCTCCATAATTTCCCCCCGACCACAGGCCTTAAAAGTAAGAAATTAGAAATGAGAACCAAGATAAAAGAAAAATCTTTGACCCAGGCGGGATTCGAACCCACGACCTCCGGATTAGAACACCGTCGCTCAACCAACTGAGCTACGAGGCCAGGCTGAGTCACGCTGTGATCAAAATAATAATTTCATCACGCTCTTCGTCACGCACGCTAAAACAGAGTGATTAGGCAAGTCGTGTCTTGATTTATATTATCATCGCAAGCACGTAAAAGATACGATAAATCACCAACTTTTACCTGGCCGTAATATATTTTGGACCCCAAGGGCAGAGAGAACAACGGCGGGGTTAATGCCCCCTGGGGCTTTTCTTGTCTTAATTTTTAAACAACGTTTAGCGGCGGTAGTAAGGATATTTTCTATTTCATCTAGTGTGGTGTTAATATCCTTGTCTGGCCTTTCATCGATAAGGAAATCGTGTATTAGTTTTTGTAGGTCATTTGACTGTAGCGCTGCTCGAAATTTTTGCGATGAGTCGTTTTCCCAAATAAATTGTTTCGGCAAACGTGTTAACGTATCGTTTATATTTGTTGCAGCTGAGTGAGTATTAACCGTACTGATATTAAGCCATGTCATAATTGGACTGTGATCTGATAAACTGGACGGTTCTTTAACAATGAAATTTGATATATGTCGATACAAATCCTGATCACGTATAGCGTAATCAATAACACTTATTCCTGAGTTGCCGTGAAATGTGGGTCTTCCCAGTGAATCGCCACTAATTCTTCCATTCAAGATTCGTAGATCTGCACTCCTACATATTTCTAAAAGTCGTTTGCCATGGTTATTTAATTCGTTGTCGAAACTGTTCCGTTGAGGGGCACATAACGAGGAGTTAGATTGATCATTTGTTATTATCGTGTTTCCCTCCTGACACACAATGTCAGAATATTTGCCAGTTCTAGAATTGAAATCTCCTAAAATTAATACTGATCCAAGAGAGGAGAATTTTTCAATATCATTTTCAAACTCATCGAACATATCAGAACAAAAATAATTTGAGTTGTGTGGTGGGATATGGACACCACACACATAGATATCTTTTGCGGTTTAGGCTAGATTCAACGCTAAAAAAACACTCTCTACATGGATTTACACAAGGAGACTATACTCCGGGGAAGAACAATCATTTCAACTAAACATCGGCCGCAAAATTTGGGGTAAATGGGATAAAAATCGGTCGAAAAAATGGGTTAAACGAAACGGCGACTTTTGAGGGCGTTTTGAGAACAGGTCACTTGAGTCATATGAGCGTCCCATTGACCTTTCGTGTCAACGGAAATCAACAGACGGCAGCTCTTAAAATGTGACTTTCCTTTGCCAGAATACGAGTTTGTTTGGTTTCCTAGAATGTTTTCAAGAAGAGGAATCTAGAATTTCGGAACCATGTTACACGTGAGTTGTCAAAAATATAGGTTTTGATCCTGACAATCCCAGAGCTACATGGGTGTCATGATGTTCTAACTCTAATTTTTGCCATATACTTTTCAATAATTAATTATTAGTCATTATTTTGTTCAATTTTATTACTGTCCTGTAATTTTAAGGTGGACTAGCTCGAATGGTTCGTTAGTTCCTCTCTAGTCTTCCTCTTTTGCACATATTTAATTATTTTTTCTGCCATCGTAACTTACTATATACGTACTTTTTATTTATGTAAATCTATATATTTTGTTTATATTACTTTGTGCAAAGAAAATGGGATAAAATTAAAATTAAATTAAATTAAATGTTTCTACAGTGCAGGTTTTCCATGTTAATACTTAACCAACTTTTAGGCCCGCATAGCGTGCGTGCGGTCGGAAACAAGCTTAACAATGGTGACAAACGCTTGTGCTTGATAGGAACATTTTGGATCCTGAAAAGGAAGGTTTCTTTCCAGCTAACCTTATAGGTCACCGATCGACATTGTGAGAACTTGATTAGTACGTGTCACTGGTTTAAACGTGATAAGTAATAAGTTACAGTCTCATTGTACAAACTACTACCCAAGCGCAAAATTCGTTCAATCTTTCACTCCAGAAGGCCCATAGGTGACATCCCAAAATTTACACTCTTCTAAATTTTATTCAGCAGAATGTTTTTGAGCTCGTGATAATTTTTTATCCTGTGATAATGTTATCCTGAGATAATTTCTTATCTCGAGATAGTTTTTTATCCCGAGATAATTTCTTATCCCGAGATAATTTTTTTATTTCGAGATAATTTCTTATCTCGAGATAATTTGCTATCTCGGGATAATTTCTTATCTCGAGATAATTTCTTATCCCGAGATAATTCTTTTATCTGGAGATAATTTTTTATCCTGAGATAATTTCTTATCCCGAGATAATTTTTTATCTCGAGATAATTTGCTATCTCGAGATAATTTCTTATCCCGAGATAATTTCTTATCCCAAGATAATTTTTTATCCGGAGATAATTTTTTATCCCGAGATAATTTCTTATCCCGAGATAATTTTTTATCCGGAGATAATTTTTTATCCCGAGATAATTTCTTATCCCGAGATAATTTTTATCTCGAGATAATTTCTTATCTCGAGATAATTTCTTATCCCGAGACAATTTCTTATCCCGAGATAATTTTTTATCTCGTGATAAGTTTTTAATTCCGTGATAATTTTTATCTCGTGAAAATTGGGATGTCACGTGTCTTGGTCAAGCAAAGATGGCGTCTGTAGGGACGGCCTTAGTCCTTTGGACGGTCTTCTTTTACAAAGGAGCTTATGCGGTTTTGCCAGTATATCTTCCGGTCCCGGGAATGCAAACCGATGGTATCCCTTTTCTCTTTAAACGATCATTTCTGGCGATGCCAGCTGTTATCGCCGGCAACTACAGTGAAGATAGCCGGCTAGTCAGAGTTTGAAAGCGGTCTGTATAAGACGCAGATTGCGGACGGCGGACTGCGGACTGCAGACTGCGGACCAGGGGATAAATTACAGGCTACAGACTAATGGTAAAATGAGGACTAGGGGTAAAATGCAGAATAAAGACTGCAGACTGCAGATTAGGGGGGAAATGAGAGAAATACGTCTGCGTTCGTAGAAGATCGTAGAAATGTATTAAGCTTAAAATCTACTATTTCATTATTAAACGATAGAGTTCTTTTGTCGAAAGCACTATTGTGTGACAGGTTGCCTGAGGAAATTTGATGTTCACAACAAATATCACGTTCGAGGGCTTACGTGAAGTTTGAACACCAAATTTCCGAGGGAACCTATCACACATAGGGCCTGCGACAGAAGGACTCCATTGTTTTTACTGTACAACGCTAAATTTCAAGCGAAAACATATGCCATCTATCGACATTTCAGTCCTAGCAATATGCAGGACGTTTGTCACATGAACCTAGTTTAATGGCCTTAGCTCCCACGAGTCTCCCGTAGGTCAGTGATAGAACATCTGGACTAGTAACCAGAAGGTCATAGGTTCGACTCCTGTTGGGAGAACTCGGATTTTTTTCCGAGTCGCCTGTGCCACTAACAGACTAAAAACATCTTTCTCAACATGCTGACAATTGCAATGCGATTATTATGTCACGAAAAATGGAGCGGGAAAGCCCTCGAGGTGATTGACGTCATTATCGCATCACATGATCAATTTCGACCAATGGGAGCACGTCACAATTTCGCGTTGTACTATAAAGGACAACAGCGGTATGAAGCTAGGTCAACTGCAGCAGTTCTTTATCAGTCGAGTCACGGTCATTCTTCCGATTAGCGAAGTTAAGCCCTGTTTGGCGGGGTTAGTACTTGGATGGATGACCGCCCGAAAACTACATGTAGCCTGTGGCGTTTGACTTTTACCTCAGCTAGTTCGCAAATAAAGTTCATTCGTTAAAAAGCGACCTTTTTGAACACTACAGGTTCGGATTAATGAGATATTTAGCTCTACATTTATTCCCGTCCGAGCTCATTTGCTTATTACACAGGCTGTTTTGCGTAGTGCGATCAAATTCTGAACAATCTACGGCTCGAAGTTGAAGCAAAACGCTTTTATGAACAACGTATCCCGGACAATCCTTAGTGGAAAAACTGTTCTACTTCTCAATTAGTAAACAAACTTGCCTATCAGGATGCGAAAAAAAATTTGCAAACATTTTGACCATGACTCGAATGATAAAGAACTGCTGCAGTTGCCCTAGCTGCGTGCCGTTGTTGTCCTTTATGAAACAAAAAATTTTAAGCTTAACAGACTTCTACGAAATTCTACGAACGCAAACGTATTTCCAGCCATCTTTTCTCTCATTTTCCCCCTAATCTGCAGTCTGCAGTCTTCATTCTGCATTTTACCCCTAGTCTTCATTTTACCCTTAGTCTGTAGCCCGCATTTTACCCCCTGGTCCGCAGTCTGCAGTCCGCAGTCCGCAGTCCGCAGTCCGCAGTCCGCAGTCCGCAGTCCGCAGTCCGCAGTCCCCAGTCTCCTATTTACGTTTTATTGGCTGACCGCTTTCAAACTCTGACTAGCCGGCTATCTTCACTGTAGTTGCCGGCGATAACAGCTGGCATTGCCAGAAATGATCGTTTAAAGAGAAAAGGGATACCATCGGTTTGCATTCCCGGGACCGGAAGATATACTGGCAAAACCGCACAAGCTCCTTTGTAAAAGAAGACCGTCCAAAGGACTGAGGCCGTCCCTACAGACGCCATCTTTGCTTGACCAAGTCACGTGACATCCCAATTTTCACGAGATAGAAATTATCACGGGATAAAAAATTATCTCGAGATAAGAAATTATCTCCGGATAAAAAAATTATCTCGAGATAAGAAATTATCTCGAGATAAAAAAATTATCTCGCGATAAGAAATTACCTCGGGATAAGAAATTATCTCAGGATAACATTATCACAGGATAAAAAATTATCACGAGCTCAAAAACATTCTGCAAATAAAATTTAGAAGAGTGTAAATTTTGGGATGTCACCTATGGGCCACCGTACATTCTCAGTGAAACATTTTACATTTTGGTTAATAAAATTTTGTCGGTAATTAACAAGAATTTCCAAGTGAAAAACACATACAAACGCACAATTGTCTATCCCACTGCTAGTCTTCGGTGATACAGCAACCACAGTCTTAGACAAGTTCCGTTACGGCAGAAGGTACTATGGTTTGTACCTAGCATGGAATACATCTGTGCATTCGCCAAAATACTCGGAACCGTCCCTCTTCATCTGAGCTATATTTCAAATGCGTGAAATTAAATAATTTGTCTGGGTTAAAGTCAGACTTTTCATATCCAATTAAATTCGTTCTCATTTGTGTAATCTACTCCGGAAATTTAAACCTCTCATATAGGGTTGATGGATGCATTGGAATGATCTAGCCATGTCCCCAAGGAAAGAAAAGCAAACGATAAGCCCTCCTCCATCAACACCCCAAAGAATATCATTAACAATAAATAAAAGTTTACGGCGGATCGACCGACCGGCCAAATTGTTTGCTCCTTTTCTATAACACGTTTCAACGCTACGCATCTTCACGAGTTAACAAGTACTTCATCCAGTAAAATCTGGCAGGTATCACAGAGATTTTCCTCACTCAGGATCTCACGTTTGGGTCTCTGCCTCTCTCTGGGAAAATACTGAATACTGCGCATTCCATCAGGGCGATGATTCTCAACAAGCTAGTAAAACAACCTACTGCTTACTGGTCGGAAACAGATTTTTTATTTATTTATCTATTTATTTGCCAGCAAGTTACAGCGAAGTTACAGAAGAGGTACATAAGAGGTCTAAGAGTTAAATTAGCGAGGACGCCCACAGAAAGTATAGAACTTATGAATTTAGGCTTCCTCATCATTCACCCCATTCAGCACAGCAACTTTGTTAAGATCCATTGCCACCTGTGCAGCCACAGCAAAAAATGGAAAAAAGAAAACAGAGAAAAACAAAAACAAAGAAAAAAATTACCCCCATCGCCGAGACTGCAGTACATTACAAGACAGCTCGGTTTTATTACTCAAGAGATCAAAAATCCATCCCAGAATCGACACCACTACCCTACGCCGTAATTACGCTGGGTCAGTTCTATCAACTGCTGTGTAGCACAATGTACTCTAAAGAAGGCCAATACCTGGACGGGTGTATGCAGTGTGGATTTTGGTGATCCAGAAAGGGAAAAAGAGGTTTGCGACACAAAGGTAGCTATCATCGAAACCCACGAACTTAGGCACATGAATGAATGTCACGATCTGCAAATCGCCCGCAAACTGCCTCAAGTAAAACTCGACTGTGTAGATATACTAAACAATTTCGAGTTTTCTTGTGACACGGCGACAGTTTGCAGAGCGTTTGACACCGGCAAAGCAAAGAATATCTGCATATCAAAACTTAACGATAAAAATACTGAAAAATACTGGCCTAAATTATGGACTAGACTAAATCATTGCAAATATAGGATGTTGCCTGAAAAAGAGACTACTAAACAAAGTTGAGATCACATAACAAAAAGTACTAGGAACAAGTGAGACAACGGATGGCGGCAGTTTTTTGTGAGGTTTTTGGTTTACGTAATAAAGCGGTAAAACGTCAACCCGGTTTAAATTAAATACGCTCAAAAGAAGCACCTAGGGGTGAAGTGCGAACAGTACAGGCAAGACTCTGAGAGTGTAGCGAGATAGGCGAGTTGCTAAGAAAGCAGATAGGTCGAGGTTGTTCTCCAGATACGAGTTCCTCACTGCACGATGGATAAGTTGTTCTCTTGAAGAATAACACATACGCTGCGTCACTCTGCGGTGATTAGCGTCTCATACCCTGCGCTAGAGAAGCAAGAGTTCTCTATCCGTCAGATAGTATTAGATCATAAGTCATCGCTTAAGACCACTTGAACTTGTGCGACTTGCATAGGAAAGGCAGCGTGAAAACGCTGAGCATAGCCATGCCTAAGACTGTTTGCGAGTGTTTTGGCGTGTGCGGTTGGGTTACTTTTGCTTGAAGAGAACAGATCTAGAGCTGGTTCGAAATGGCTGGGAAATCATGGCGGATGCTAAATTACCTCCAGAAAATTTCGCTATTTTCTATTTGCAGGAATTTTCAGTCACAAGAAGTAGTGTCATATGAAAAGACTATTGCAGAAAATGAGCTGCCAGTAAATAGCGCAGACAGCGGTGTTATTTGGTTTTAAATAATTTGGTTGAAGAATGATAATTTAAACATGAAATTGCATGTACAACCTAACTTCATGCCCATTAAATTAAGCTACCCTATCAGTACAAAATGGCAAAGGAAAAACGCCGCTATCTAGTTTAGGTCCGGTAGAAAATGAGTCGGAGAAAAAATGTTGAGGTCGATGGTTCCAGCTTTATCTTTGCTTGCGTGTAGTGTGCAAGATTGTTGTGAATAATCATGTAACCAGAAAGCTGTTGTGAAAATCTAGCAAAATGCACTAGATACATAAACATAAGCACAAAGTCAAACCTAGTCGTGACATTGTGACATACAACGTGATGGATGTGCCCCTAGAATGAACATCTGTCCAAAAATACCTTGGTGTAGTGCAGATTACTAACAGTCTTGATTGGAATGTCCACATCAACTCAGTTGCAACTAAAGCCAATACGACTCTTGCGCTTCTTCGTAGACACCTTAGGCACTGTACCTCTAAGGTTAAAGAGGCTGTGTGCAAAACACTTGTAAGACCACAAATGGAGTATTGCAGCTCCATGTGGGATCCTTATGAAAAAGGTGATGTGAGAATCTAGTGTCACACAAATGATGAGCGACCTTGGATGACAGAGCCTTGAAGCGTGGAGTGCTGTTAGCCGCCTAACACTTATGTTTAAAATTGTCCACGGCTTTGTGGATGTTGGAAGTCAGACTCTGGTCAGAAGTGGGCGTGCCACCAGGAAATCCACAGGACAGCACCACTACAGGAACGTCCAAGCACACAAGAACTGTTATAATATTAGATCATCATTCTTCCCACGCACTGTCCCAGAGTGGAACCATCTTCCACCCTCATATTCGGAATGCTACATCTATTGAATGCTTCAGGAACCTTATACGGGACCTAGACATCAATGACTTAATAAGCAAAGGCCACTGCTGACCGCGTACCTCTGTACATATATCCCGCTTAGGGAGGTTCTGCACAGTACCAATCTAGTTTTAGATTTAGATTTAGATCTAAGGAAATAAGGGCAATTGAATACGTATGAGAGGCGCAAGGTGCAATACCCTTCTATCTTAGCGGACCTTGTACCTGCTAATTAAACACACAAACAAAGAAATAAAATGCGCGCCGAGTTACGTAACCCGGGGGGGTAAGAACAGTAAAGAAGTGCTTAGAGAAACAGGAGCCAGAGAACTCGTAGACACTTTAACCCCAAAATATTGTTTTTATCTTAAATACGGATTATGCTCGAAAAGTTGTCGAGGTTGTCAACGTGACTATAAGGTCCTTATATTCCAGAATAATTGTATCACTGAAACACTGCTTTCGCTTCTACCAATCTTTGCACGAAGATTTCCATTTGCGTTTCGACAGACAGCGTTGTTTCCGACCACACGCTATGCAAGCCTAACATTTGGTTAATCGTTAACATAGAAAACCTGCACTGTAGAAACATTTGACAAATATGGCTCGGGGATCTCGCTATGTGTTTTACAATGAACGTTGTATTTTCCAGCCAGAAAAAGCTCAATTAGGTAAGAGTTATTACCTAAACATTTCTGACAGGTTTAACCTGGTAAAACATGTTATTATTATTATTATTATTATTATTATTATTATTATTATTATTGGATGGGCTTTTTATGTCGTTATTGATTCCGCGTTTACATTGTAAACAGGCTCTGGATGTATAATTCGGTGATCAACAAAATAGGTCAAATTTCATAACATACTTGTCTAAATTCCCCAACATCGCTCGATATTGGGGAAAAACGCCTTCAACCTCAAAATTCTAGTTTCCTCTACTTGAAAACATTCTAGAAAACCAAACAAACTCGTACTCTGGCGAAGGAAAGTCACATTTTAAGAGCTGCCGTCTGTTGACATAAAAGGTCGAATGGTCGCCTTATTACTCAAGTGGCCAGTTTTCAAAACGCTCTCAAAATTCGCCGTTCCATTTATCCCATTTTTGTCGGCCGATTTTTAGTAGAAATGATTGTTCTTCCCCGGAGTATCGTCTCCTTGTGTAAATCCATGTACCAGAGTGCTTCTTTGACCCTTGAATTTACCCTAAATTAGGTTGTTGGTAACGACGGTTGTTGGGTAAAAATTTCGTCAAAAATTCAACTTCGCTTTTCATGAAAATGTGACACTGCTAATAAACAGAGGAAATAAGATCGTTCAACTCCCTGGGTTAATCTTTTCGAGAACGCTTTCAATATTTAAACGGGAGCTTCCGGAAAAGTCCCGATTTTGGCGTTGATTTTGACTGCCGCCAAGGGCAAAATACAAAAACATTCACCACAAAATAAATAAAAATCTAAACGACCCGAAACTTATTTTTTAGAACTAGTTTACCAAAGCCTTTATTCTGGCTGATTTGGGGAAAATCGTTTTTTTTTCTATCTTGCATACTCTTAGTCGGTTCTTACAGCAAACTGCTCTTAAAGTATAGTCGAACCTCCTTTAATACAGACACTTCATTATTACGGGCGGTTTATCGGTCCCAACCCATGCATTTTTTCTGACAATAACTAGCTTAATGAGATCAATCCGTTAAAACGGGTACCTTTTTCTGGTCCCAACCGTGTCTTTCAAAACTGGATTTGACTGCGTGCTTTCAACAAACTTACATATACTTTAAATTTGTTAGACTGTAGAAAACACCCTCGCCAAGATTTTGAATGTTGTTTGAGCTCAAATTCCTGTAAGTAGGAAGAATAAAAGACAAAAATGAGGGTCTGAATGGGGTTTAGTGTTTAGTGTTATTTGCCCACAATTTTTAGTGTTTACTGTTAAATTGGCCAATATTTTAATGTTTACTGTTTTCGGAGAAAATACTGTTTAGTGTTTAGCAGGTTCTTGTAAAAAGATCATAGCCTTTTAGCATTGTAAATACTTATCTGCTCCGTTGAAATCGCTAATAAAATCACTCAACCACCATGTTAGCCTAACTTTGAGCGTATGCTCAAAGGGTCAGTAGTCTTTTTTCTAGCCATGAGCATCAGTATTTTGGGGAAACCTGGAGACCAATACCGTACCAAGAGCCCGCGATCCTTTGGTCAGAGTCGCGTGCAAACCGGGGTCGACGAGGTTGGAACTCGAGGTCAAATCGGTCAAAAGCCAAAAAACAACATGGCAGCATCCAGTGTTGTTAAAGTTCTAGTGAGCTTCTATAGAAGTGGAGAGGATTCTGATTTCGAAAGGCACAGAAGCAGGGTCACGTTTGACCTTGCAAAGCAATCCAGCGTGGCAGCCTTCAAGAAACATCTGACGGAATTTGTTGGGCCATGAAGGAGTCGGTTGACAGATATCGCCCTCTGAGGCAAAGAACAGTGCGCAGTGAGACCACCAATGGTAGAGCAGGAGCTCTGCCGCCAGCAGTATATTCCAGTCAACCTTCTTGCACAAAGGTGATATTCCATGAGGATTTACAAGGCCATCCAGTGACTGAAAATCAAGAAGAAATCGAGCAGAATATGCCACCAGTTGCAGATCACGGTCATAACGTAACCGGAGTCACATTTGTGGACGATAGCGAAGTTGCAGTTGTTGCTGTTTGTGAAATGACTGATCTACCTTTGCAAAAGGATGAATATGACACCGACTCAGAGAGCAATAGGGAGGATGATACCCCATCTGACATAACGGTCACCAGGTCTGGTCGAGCCTTCCGCGCTCTTTTTCGCCTTGATTTGTAGGACCATCAGGATGATCAGTTATGCACACATCCATGAGCTTTTGACCGGACATGAAAATGATTAATTAAACAATTTTGCAAGGTAAATTATTATGTCAAAGTGTAAGCTCTATAAAAACAATGATTCAGCTTTTACTGAGTTTCTAAATACCAATAATTTACAACTCAACAATTTTACAAAGAGTTGACCTCGAGCCAGATTGGACAGATTGAAGCTTGCAATATATCTGAAAAGAGTTTCCATATTCGAGGGCATAACAGAAACTGGCGCTGAGAAGTTCGTGGTTCATATACGTCATATACATGTAAATTTAGCAAGAAAGGAATTACATCTGTCATTTTTGTTGACCATTTAATGGCAAATAATATCCCATGTTATGATATAAATTAGTGAATTACAAGGATTTCTCTCACTGAGAAAAATTCTGTCTTTACATTGTAAAAAGTATATCTTTCACATGTGAATATATCGATTACGTCACGTTTGCTAACGTCTTTTTCTCTTTTAAGTGATGAATGGACTGTTTGTCCTTGGTATATAGTCGAAACATTTTCGGAATTCTCCTCGGAAATCTTCGGTAGTCTTCGGATATCTTCGGAAATGATGGGAAACGTTCGAATGATCTTCGGACTGCTTTCCGACAATTTTAGAGTCGATTTTCTTTCTTTCTGGATGAAATTTACTGTTATAGTGAATTTTTACTGTTAGTATTAAAATGCCTAAAATTGAACTGTTTTATGTTACAGAGGCCAAAAATTAAGTGTTAAGTGTTATCGAGGTACCCCCATTCAGACCCTCAAAAATATGAACGACATCGAGGTAAGGTCGTGAGCAATTTTTCATAAAGCTGCTAACAATAACAGATAAAACAAAAGTCGATGCATCCTAAAAGTTAAGAGTATCATGAGGTATGGGTGATACTATTTAGGAACTGTGGCCGGGTTATCAACATTTCAAACAAGGTACCAGGAGCCAGGTAACCAGAAAAATTCATCTTGGTAAGCTGGTCATTCCGGTTACTGAGTCGCCTTACACTCCTAAGAATAGACCATTAGTCACAATTTGCTGACGCCGTGAGCAGAGATGGTGCAGCGGTAGGGCACTCGTTTCCTAAAAATGTATCCTGGGTCCGAATTCCAGAGTTTAAGCCAAATGTGGGCTGCGTTTGTTGTGGGTTTTCGTCCTTGCACCGAGGCTGTTTCCTCGGCTTCTTCGGTAAATTCCACCTCTTTTAGTTCTAAATTCCAACTCTTCTCGGAATCCGAGTGAGACAGGGTTTTTTCACTCTTACGTTTCGCTCTTGGTAAACAAAACCGATTTCCATCGGTGCTAAGAAGTACAACCAAGTGCAACGACATAATGTTTTACGACTCAACCTGATTAATCTTTAGCTCACTATAAGTTAAGACTCACTAATTCCTTACTTTGCTGGCTTAGCGGAAACGTTTTCGCCTTTATTTGAGGCATATTGACTGGTCAGTGACTCTGAAAGCCTCATGGTTATGAGCGCCTAATTTTGGGAGAACGTTGTACAACACCGATTCTTTCGCAGAATAATGCCCAGTTACAGGCAGTTTCTAACGATTTCCCCCTTGCTTTGCATCATTACTTATCATGAGCACCAAAGCAGACTAAACAGGGAAGTGGATCAGATATTATTTAGAAAAAATGTTAATAAGTGCTAAGACTTTAACTTTGTGAGGTGGGAAAGGGGACGGTAGAAATTGAATTTGGAGCAGAAAAAGTCTAATAAGGCTTCAAAGGTGGAACGCCCAAGAAAACAAAAGTCTTTTTACAGTTAAAAAATCTGGGCTTTATCTCCAAACGTACTTAATTGCTTGGTTAACGTAAAAGTATCGGAAAACGATTTTGCTTTATTTTCACTTTTCCAGAATTATTTTCAAGCATTGACCAAATTACATTGAAAACTTTGACTTCCAAACAGATAGAATGCTTTGGATATCTGACAAGGGGAAAAAAGGCTTAAGATGCCAAAGTTTTCTGAAAACAGAACACTCTCGATAGAGGGAAAACGAATGCTTTTAATTGTGCAAAAGGAAATTGGGATGCTTTTAATTTCTTTTCAAAATCAATCCTCTTACGTGAAGATGAAATCAAGCAAGTTTGAGTGGAACTAGATTTATAATAATTTGTTATTATTATTTGCAGTTTAAAAACGTCTAAAGGCTTTAAAAAAAACCATTATTATTATTATTATTATTATTATAGTAGTACCAGACGTTTTCATTACTATTATTATTACTACTACTACTACTACTACTACTATTATTAGCATTATTGTTACTATGATGATGATGATGATAAGGGAGCCAAACTTTCACTTAACCATTTGAGCAGTTAGCAAAATCTCAGCTCAACACAAAATGTGGCCATGTCTAGGTGACTTCTATAGATGATACATTTTAAAGATAGTATATTAAGGGTAGTAGAAAAAGGGTTTCAAAAAGTGGAGCCGTATGGCACGGGGAGGGGGCTAAATTGTACTTACAGGTGAATTAGGTTTGTCAGGTTACCAAAAACTCTCTCAGCTACAACTTCAACAGAATTTGAATTCAAATCCCTAAGAAAGAAAAAAGGCGTCTCGGTGTCTTAATTAATTGTCTTAGACATCGTTTGAAGATGGGGTAGAGATACGCAAAGAGGAAAGCTATTTTGTGATCATATTGTGTTTAAAGTATTATGTTGGATTCGGCTGAAAGAGTGTTTTTGCCGTGTAACTTAGCCAAATGGATTTCATGGCCAAGTGTATCAACTGATTAAATTTCAGGAAGATAAATCAATGGCTTGAAGAAAAACGGCAAACGTACAGAAATTGTAAACGCGTAAGACTTGAAAATACACCCTCGGGCAAATTTTGAATATTGTTAGACCTCAGCCACCTGTGAAAAAGAAGAAACATTTTCAGCAGAAAAACATTACAACAACAGAAATTAATAATAATAATTATTATAATTATAATAATAGCAATAATAATAATAATAATAATAATAATAATAATAATAGTAACTTTATTTCGGTGTCAAAATGAATTTAGCATTTCTGCTAATGGGGGACACTTGCAATTAAAAGTTATTTGCAATGAAGAGTTAAAATGCTTGAGTTGACAATTCGGAAACAATTAATTCAAAATTCACTGTTTCCTTAATCAATGATTATATAGTCCATAACCTCAAACATACAGATATGACAATCGTGGAAGAGTGAAAAATGTATCCTTGGTGAGAATTGGAATATTGTTTGAACTTAGATCCCTGCAAAGAAAAGATAAATTGAAAGGTAGAGCCAAATGTAAATAGAATTAGAAATATTCCACTGACTGTAATTTTTCACATTTTATTCATTTTTTCAGCATTTATTTAAGCTGTGTTTTCCGTCCCTTACTATTTTAGCTACTATTTAAATTTACTCAACCTTTAGTTTGTATGCGCATTTTCCAGCTGCTTTCACTAAATCCGTGGGTACACCCAGTCTGTAGTATGTGTATGAACACCGTGTCTATTGTGTTTTCTCGAGTGTTTGTACCCAGTTCTTGACCCCATTGTTGTAAATATGTAAATTACCATAATCGATAGCTGCCTTGTTTTTAAATGAAAAGTTGACGATAACTTTCCCTTCTCTCAACCAATCACGATAAAGAACAACGAAAATGTTTATCTACCTACATAACACAACGTTTAGAAAAATTAAAAAAAACAATGTTTTCATGACGTAAAGAAAACTATTATATGATGAATTTAAAGAAAACTATTTTTAAATCAAGTGGTCATTGATACATGATCATGATAGCTGTAACAGCTTATCAAAATGCAGCAATAGGCTGTCCTTAACTCAAAAGGCCCTAAGCCCCCTAACCAGAACATATCTGCAACTACCATGCGCAAATAAGGAAATAAATACTATCCAATTAAAGTGGTACTATGATCAAAAAATCACTTTAATTTTTTCTTCGGATTTCGAAACTATGTTTGTTAAACACTCCCCAAGCGAAATTATAAGCCTTAATTTTGAGAAGAAGACCGTTAATTTAAACTGCACTTTTCCGTTTTAATGGTCCGCCATTATTACACCAGAAAGGATACAATGACGTCATACACGCAAGAGCTGTAGAATGTAGTGTGTGAACGCGGCTTACAAATTATGCAAAACACGAGTTTGAGAGTGTGAAAGCTCAAAACTCCCGTGCTGCATACTAAATAAGGCACTTTCACACACACTGCATTCTAAAACTTGTGTGTGAAGGATGTCATTCTGTCCTTTCTGGTGTAATAATGGCGGACTATTAAATCGGAAAATTGCAGTTTAAATAAACAGTCTTCTTGTCGAAATTAAGGCTTAAAATTTCGCTTGGGGAGTGTTTAGTAAACAAAGTTTCGAAATTCGAAGAAAAAATAAAAGTGATTTTTTGATCGTAGTACCACTTTAAGTTTCATCGAGTTTTAAATCGGCATGACATATGTACACACATTAATAAAAACTCATATCATCAATTTGAATCAAGGTCTTTACATCAGTCATCCAAGTTAAGCCTCCGGTTACCAACAGTATAACTACTGTCTTTCAATTCAGTATATCCAGGTAAATAACAACTACAACTAAGTCCGTTCAACGACAGGCAGAACCACGCCAAAAGTCACGAGGTCTAGTGACCGCAGAAGGACTGGAAGTACGACATACGTTTCGGCTGGAAAAAACAAATTTAAGAAGCGGTCGGCTTGCAAGTCGACGAACATGCTTAATACGAACTTAGAAGTAAACGGGTTGCTCTGGTGGCGTCCTTTACAAGCATGCAAGATCTTCTGTTGAGCCTTAAAGCAAACTTCATTGACGACGTAGAACTTTTGGTTTGACCTTTTGGAGGCAAAAAAAAACGATTTCCCTTATAGGGATTACCCAAAGTTGGCTCTAGATGAAGTGACAGAAGTTAAGCGTCTGGCAGAATTTTAGTATAAGAAAAAGGGATCGCTTTAATTGCTGAAGTTCTCGACATTCCACAAACTGTTTTTGACTGTTTATTAGGACATCAGTTACAAGAAATAATAATAAAGGTTACACTAGCCCGCAAATAGCTATTGCTAATCCGGGCGGGTAGTATTTAATAAATACGAAGGAAGTACGCGAAATAAAATAAAGTAAAATGGAATAGATATACGAATAGAATAAATGAGAAATAAATACATTGTAAGTAAAAGAGATTTATTTTGAAGAAGGAATAAATTAATTTATGTGACTGTCACGCAATCAGTTAATCTGTAACCAGCATCTGGGCATGTTACCATTCGGAGGCATAACAGTGCAGTCTTTACAAAGCATGTGAGAATAGCGAACTGCCTCTGGCACTTGGAGAGAGACACTGGTGTTAAGATTCTTGCCTACTCAGGCAAGTCAAGATCATTTTCTCGCCCTCCCTCCCTCCGTTGTTTCTCATTTTCCAGCCTCTGGCTGGTGGTTGTGCGTTCACCTTTACTGGGATTATGCCTTGTATGTTTGGATATCTAAAGCTTTCTATGATCGTTTTAAATAAACGGTCACACAAGTGGCCAAAATTTATCTCAGAAGGATGAGTCATTTATTTCTATCCAAGCAAACGGAGCTTACCTAAAGCAATACTCCTCGCCAACACTAACATATTTTTAGGATAAGAGACAAGGAACATAAAGATGTATAGTTGAAATAAATAAGCCTGTATTACATTTAACAGCTACTTAGCAGCGACCGATAAGTCTCCTCGTGTTCTAAAAGCGGCAGTAATGTTTGGTGAAGACAATTTTCGCAGGAGGTTTTATTTTTCGTTCGAAAATGTTCCGGGAGTCCATTCCATATCTTACATTCAGTACGTGAAAAGGAGTGGCTCTGTTGTCTCACTCGCGTAGATTCTGTTCATTCGCATAATACTAGATCTGCATCAGCTGGGAAACGCTACATAAAATATTCAAGTTCGGAGGTGCGGTTTTACAGTTAATATCATGCGTTAGGGAAAACCGTGGCGGCCAGACGTGCAATCGCCGTTTCCGCTTAGTCAGTCAACGAAGACGCCTCTCCCCGCCTGAATTTTACGAAAATACTCCACAAGAACTTCTAAAGATGTAGTCATCATAACGTAAATGCCAGGAAAGAAAAATAAACGAGGAGAACGATGCTCAACCGAAGAAGACTCCAGGATCTCAAAGAAATCCAACATGGCTGCCTAGGGAATTGCCGAGGTTGCCACAGACATGGAAAGTATGGTCCACGCTGATCAAGAAGAGCCTACCGGATCTTCTTATTTTCAACATTCATTGCTTTTTTTTCCGTACTGATTTCTGTTATTCGTCCATTTCCCTCGAAAAAATTAATATTTCTTTCACAGGTTCTTCTGCATTCCTCTCTCTAAAACCGGCGGGTTTATGCATAATGATAGTTTTCGATCCATTTTCTTCTAAATGACTGCTAAAACATTCAAATTAATCTCTCTGAATGTCAGGGGCATTAATAATTTTCAAAAACGAAGGACAATATTTACATGGTGTCGCAGAAAAAATACTGATATCATCTTTTTACAAGAAACTCACAAAAAAATACAGAAACACAATGGAAAAATGAATGAGGTGGGAAAATTTTTTCTTCTCATGGGAGCTCAAACTCAGGAGGCGTCGCAATTCTAATAAGAACTGGTGTTGATTGCTCAGTACATTCCTCGATCTTAGATCCCATAGGACGCTTTATTATTCTAACAGTGGAAATTGACGATAAAGCTTACGCTTTAGTGAATATTTATGCGCCGAACAGAGACAAGGACTTAACCGTATTCTTTAAAAACGTACATTAAGTCATTCGAGATGAAGACATCGACTGCGAGGAAAATATTATTATAGGCGGTGATTTTAACTGCCCTTTAAACCCGGAAATGGACGAAAAAGGGGGTGTTATGACTCCAAGAAAAACTGTAGTAGCGAACTCGACCTGATCGACATTTGGAGAATTAAAAACCCTGATACCAAGAGTTACACGTGGAGTCAAAAATCGCCAAATGTATTTTGTCTTCTTGATTACTGATTGATCTCCAATAATCTACAAGATTTTGTCAAATCAACCGATATAATCCCGGCCATTAAAACAGACCATGCTGCGATCGACCTCGTTTTTACCGACATAGATACAGATAGATAGATGGAATCTTTTATTTTCCCACGGAATTTTATCAAATTAAAATATACAACATATAAAAATTTGTTTTACATAAAATCCGTACACGATATTATCTCAGTAAAACTAATTACAGTTAATTAATTAATTACAATATACTGCGATATAAGTATAATATGAAATTACTTTGAGGCATTGCTGGTACCGGTAGTGTAGGAGTCCAGTTTACACACAAACCTTTTAAGGGAACTTTCATCTTTAACACTTGGAGGCAAATCATTCCATAGCTTAGCTCCAGAAAAAGCAAAACTATTTTTGTAATAGTTTGTGCGACATTTTGGAAGCTCAAGGTTCATTTTGGAAGATCGCAGTCCATAATTTTGAAAAGAGGTCTTATGTGTAAACATTTCAGACAAATACGGGGGGGTCAGGCCGTTTAATACTTTAAACATCAAGATAGCCTTCTCATCGCCTCCAAATTCAACCACCCTAATTCTTCAAGAAGATCACAAGATCTTTTCAAATAAGAGGCACCAGTTATGATGCGTACTGCTCGGTTTTGGAGTTTTTGCAAATTAGCCATTTGTGTTTCACCTATAGTGTCCCAAACAATACAACAATATGTGAAATAAGGTTCAATTATTGACCGGTAAATGTCAATTACGTTTTCTACTTTTAATACAGGCTTAACCTTTTTTAGAATACTTAAGTTGCGGGTGACTTTCTGCCTTGTACTTAATATGTGGTTATCCCATGTTAAGTATTCATCAATATTGACACCTAGGCATTTTGCAGATTGTACTCTCTCTAATTCAGTGTGAAACAAAGAAAGGTTTATCTCACCCTCAAGACTAGCTACTCTTTGTCTTGAACCTATGACCATGAAATCAGTTTTTAACACGTTTAGGGCAAGCTTATTGATGGACAGCCAAGAAGCTACACCCTTAAGGTCTTTGGTCATTTTATCTTGTAGTGAAGGCAAACTGCAGCCTGAGAACGTTAAATTAGTGTCATCAGCAAATAACCTCGCTTCTCCATAATTTAAACTTTTAGGAATATCGTTAACGTAATTCAGAAAGAGTAACGGGCCCAGGATTGAACCTTGGGGTACCCCACATGTTACGAAGTCTGCTGCTGACATAGATGCAGACATATAGATTGTTTGCCCCCAACCAGTTTCCAGCATTAAATAAATCTTGATTTATCCTCGATTGAACTTCAATAGTCAATTCTGCAGCAGCACTTAGTATAGTGTCGTCAGCATACATGTGAGGTTTAGTAAATTGTAAGCACTCAGGGAGGTCGTTAATGTATAAAAGAAACAATAAAGGACCTAACATTGACCCCTGAGGTACCCCACAAACAACTCTTTAGGATTTTGAAATGCTACCCTCTACGACACAATGTTGCTGCCTATTGGAAAGATATGATTGAAACCAGTCAAGAGTAGTTCCCTTGACACCATAAAGCTCAAGCTTTCGTGAGGTCTAAAATTACGACCGAGTTTGTCATACCTCTGTCAATGTTTAAATACCATTCATTTGTAACATCTAGCAAGACTGTAACTGTGGAAAGCAGACTGGAACTTAGTTAGATGAGCATTTTTCGTTAAATAGGCATAAAATTGATCGTATACGACCCTATCACAGACTTTTGATACGGTTGATAAGACTGAGATCGGCCTGTAATTATGCGGATCGGTGCGGTCATTTGCTTTAAAAAGAGGAAAGATTTTTGCTATTTTTCATTTTGAAGGAAAAACACCAGAATCTACACTTCCATTGATAATCATTGCCAGAGAAACAGAAATAATAGGTGCTGCTTCTTTTAGAAGTCTACAAGAAATATTATCAAGACCAGTGGCCTTATGAGGAGACAACTTCTTTAAAATTTGAAAACCTCGTCTGCGGTCGTATGTTTTAATCTGAAAACTGACCTAGCTGGAGTTATGTAGCTTTCAAAATCGGCATCTTCAATAGGTAACGCCGAGGCAAGATTAGGACCAATTGAGATGAAGTGCCTATTGAGGATGTCGCTGATATCCGAAGGCTCAGTAAAAGATTTATTATTCACTTTTAGTTCTTTTATAGAACTGTTATTCGTAGATTTTTGATGAGTGATCAGATTAATACATTTCCAAATTGCCTTTGGGTTACCGATATTGCTTTCCACTTGGGATTTGTAGTAATCAGCTTTTGCCTTCTTGATCTCATTGTTCAGTATATTCCTTTCCTTTTTAAACTTCTTCCAAAACAATGGGTCATTACTGGGAACCGCTTGCTTCTTTGATTTGTCGCGATTAATCATAGATTTCTTTAACTCAGCTGAGAGCCAAGGTGATTTTTTGTTTCTAACCCTTTTATTTCTGATGGGTGCATGCTTATTTGCAACCGAAATAAACATGTCACACCAATGATCGAACATTTCGTCAGGTGTATTGAAATTCTGAACGGAATTCCACGGCATTGTTTCCAATTCATCTCTGAATACCTGCGCTTTAAAGTATTTAAACGACCGGGTTGTTATGTATTTGTGTGTATTTTTAGATGGGGTGGCAAATTTTCGCACAGCGTACACTAGACTGTGATCACCAATGCCAATATGTAAAACACCACCGATATAATTCTTGACGGATCATTAGTTAAAATTACATCAATGAGTGTGCTGGAAATGGGCGTAATTCTTGTCGGTTCGATTATCAGTTGAGACAAATGATAAACGGTGCTCAATTGCTTTAATTGCGTCATTTGAGCATTATTACTATTAGCCAAATAGTTGCAGTTGAGATCGCCTAAAATTATGAGCTCTTTAGATTCTAAATCCAGAGCACGAACAAGGTTTTCTAGGTTCTAAAAGAAACCCTCAGTGCAATTTGGGGGTCTGTAAGCCGCTGTGACATTGAACGCTTTACTGTTAGGCTTCATAATATCAACGCTCAGCACCTCAAATTCATCCCCAACGATTTAGTCATCCCGTAGACGATAATTTAGAGTTGATCGTAAGTAGAAGCATACACCCCCTGACCATTTCGATGTCGATCTTTCCTTACGATCGAATAACCATCAACATGAACCAAATTATCAGCTATTAAGGAATCGAGTCTGGTTTCATTAATAGCAACAAGTCTAGGCATTGATCAGCTAGGAAGGCCCTAAGCTCATCAATGTGCCGCGTGAGACTTGTAATGTCTAAACTAGCCATTTTTAACCCGCCTAACTTTCGGAATACTGTTAGACCCGACTTCATAATCTGCTACCAGGGGAACTGTCAAATCGTCGCTCTCTCCCAATCAATGTGATTTATACAGATAACTAGTAATATTCTTAGCTAAAGCTGAGGATCCTTTGTGATTTAGCTGTAGGCCTCCTTTGTTTAACATAGTGCTACCTATTTTACTGTTATCGATGTAACCCCACTGACGGTTACTTGCAAACGACTTCAAAATTTTGTTACATTCAGAGATCTTACTGTTGAGAGCCGGATCGTCATTCCTGTGAATAACGCTTGCGATAGACACCTTGTTAGCGGTGGAATTCTGGAGGATATTGTCAGACAGGTTTACTACACTTTCAGCAACCTGTCTTGAGGTTTTATCACGTAGGTCGTTTGTGCCTACATGGATGATGACCTCATCGGGGTTTCTACGCAGTGGTGGTATTACATACGATTCCATGTCTTCCGTTGTTGCTCCAGGAAAATACTTCAAGTTAACTTTAGTATCTTCACGGCACATCTTCCAGTATTGCAACCCCTTGATCATAGAATCACCAAGGATTAACACTGATTTCTTTGTGTGATGATTGTCTCTGGGTGCCGATGTTGCTCTAAGGTGCGGGATTGCAGAAAAACGCCTCACACTCATTTGCATCTCATTGGATAACAAAAGAATAACAAAACAGCACATTTGTTATATGCCTCGTTCTTTTAAACTCTGAATTAATTTTCTGCAATCCCGCACCTCACTCCGATGTTGATGCTTCGTTGGCTTGACGTGATTCAGGAGCACCCTCGGTTGAGCTGCTATTACGGTTTTGATTCTTATTTTTATTTTCGAGTCGTTTTTTCTTTTTCTTATTTTCTTCGGTTTCTTGATGCGTGACAGGCTGAGTCACTGTTGCTTGTTGCGATGCTGGAATGACCTCATTTGGCGTTTGCTGAATCAGTCTTAACGAAGTAATAAGACTTGCTTTCTCCGACTCTAAGGTAGTAACAGTTTCTTTTAACTGAACAACGCTTGATTTTAAATCCTCTAGTTGTGACTTGAGGCAGATATCTTCATCCCGCAGCGATCTGTTATTCAAATCAACTTCGTTTTCGTCTACTAAGCTAATTTGCATATGTTTCGTTGAAATCAAATGAATGTCTTCTTTCATCTTTTTTATTTCTTTATAAACATTTGTGAGCTCAGACTTCAGCATGGAACACTCACAGGGTATTACCACAGGTTCAGCATACTAGGTGGGTTTATGGATGCCACGGGAGATCCGTAATCGTGGTCAGGTGTCAGATGCTTTTCGAAGCTGTCGTCGCCATCTTGTTTCCGGCGTCTTCGGGAAAGTTGACAGAAATTTCACCACTGGGCGCCTTTGCTTGTTTATACAACAAAGATTTTAATTCAGCATGTTCCTTTCCTTGTATTAGCACCGTCTTGGTAGAACTATACCATTTCAGGACAATTTTAGCCGTTTTATAAGATAGCATGTTGTGCATAGTATCATATTCCCAGTTGCCGTTCTTCCAGCCGTCAACATCGCTGGTTAATGAATCCACAAAAAGTTTCAATTCCCTTTCTGTACCTGTCCATTTAAGTCTGTTGTGTTCTTCGTCATACACCAAGCAAGCCATGTGATACAAATTCAACAGCTGGTAGCGTAAACTGAGAGAGAATTTTTCAAAAATTTGGAAGAGCGTTTACAAGCACGTGTTCACTCACTCGAGAGCGAGAGACAGACAGATAGATGGATGGATGGATGGATGGAATCTTTTATTTATACACGACATCTTATCAAATTTAAACATACAGGTTTAAATTTGGTTTCCATAAAATCCGTGAATTAACTAATTAATACAATACTTTAAAATATGTACTTAAACTTAACAATTTACAAGGCGATCTTTAACTAATTACTTTACAAGTGCCGGTAGTAAGCCTCTTTTAAACTTTTCCAAAGACCTTTCTTCTTTGAGGTAGCGAGGGAGAGCATTCCAGACCTTGACGCCACTGAAAGCAAAACTATTCTTATAGTAATTTGTTCTGCATTTGGGCAGTTCTAGGTCGTAATTAGAAGATCTCAGACCGTAATTGCTTAAGGCGTTATTAGAAGTGAACATTTCGGTAAGGTATGGAGGTGCCAGGCTGTTAACGATTTTGAACATCATAATGGCCTTGTGAAATTGTCTCATGGTGTAACTTCCATAAGCTGATCCTTTTATAATGTCAAAGTACAAAAAAAAGGGTGCACAAACGTGCAAAGGCACTTTAAGAACTGTTTGTCGATAAACTGCAAAAAATTCAAAACTAAAACTCTACCCGTTCGCACGTGCGATTCCCTCGGGGATTCACGTAACATTTGAACAAACCCGGATGAATCCGAACCGGATGTAACGCAACGTACAACGGTAGCCACACCGGCCCCTAAATGGGATTGTAAACAACAGTCTCATTTACACACACAAGTACAAAGGCTACCGACTATAACCGAGGCGAATAAATGTTTCATAATAACTTAACTAACTGTTCGCAAAGTTCTCAATTGTTCAAAGCCATCTCCTCACGGTTCAACTCGGCTCTATAAGTCACATTAAAGTATCTGAACTGATTAATTAATCTCGGCTGTTCAGTCCATTTCCAGCAAACATAGCTTGGTCACCGGGCGCGTAAGTACAGTGGTGCCATCTCTATTCACTGGTTCTCCTTTACGCTGTCGTTTGGCACGCGTTGCCACAGTGCAACTGGTCTTCACTTTTACTGTGCGCACTAATCCATCCCGACTAGGCATAACCTCTACGATTCATCTGCTAACAAGACTAAATCACCGACCTCCAAGTTTTTTCTTGGTGTGTTCCATTTCTTTCTTTCTAACAAAGTTGGCAGGTATTCACTCGTCCATCTGCGCCAGAACAAATTGGCCAAATATTGGGCTTGCCTCCAAGCGCGTCTGCAGCTGAGGTCATCCTTGTCAAATATTCCTGGTGGTAAGCCTGGACAGGGACGCAGATGCAACAAATGGTTAGGGGTCAGTGGCTGCTCATCTAGGGGGCTGTCACTGTTGTGAGTGAGAGGTCTGGAATTCAGGATGTTTACCGCCTCTGCCATAACAGTCGAGAGTACTTCATCAGAGACCAGCTGCTCCTTTAGAATGGCCTTTAGGATCTGCCGCACAGAACGTATCATCCGCTCCCACACACCACCCATGTGGCTCGCTGAGGGTGGGTTGAAAATCCATTCAATCTTCTTCTGTCTACAGAAGTTGTTAATCTTGTGCTCATTCCACCCTTCAATGGCTTCTTTCAGCTCTTTGTCTGCCTTTGTGAAGTTGCTGCCTCGATCACTTCTTATCTGCTCTGGATACCCACGAACACTAATAAATCTTCTAAGCGCATTTATCATCGAATCTGTGTCCAAGGAGTGGGCTATCTCAATGTGCACTGCACATGTCGTCAAACAGGTAAAGAGGCACCCATACCTCTTTACTCGGGATCTACCTTGCTTTACTTCGAGTGGTCCGAAGTAGTCGATGCCAACATACGTGAAAGGTGGCTTGTCAGGGATTAGCCTATCTTCTGGTAAACTTGCCATGAACTGTTCTCCTGGACATGCCTTTCTCTGCCGTCGACAGTTCATGCGCTTTCCTATCACACGCCGTACTGCGGGCCTCCCTTTCACTATCCAGAATGTCTCTCTTAAAGACGATAAGACGGATTCTTGGCCCATATGACCCAAGCTTTCATGGCACTGCTTGATAATGAGATCTGTCACATGATGCTTGTAAGAGATGATAACAGTGTGTCTCTTCTCGTACCCAACAGGGGCATTAGCTAGTCGACCTCCGACTCTCAACAGGCCTTCTTTTAGCTGCGGATTCAGCTGACGTATTGACGCTCCAGCCTTCCGAAGGATCTTCTTTGGGTGACCATTGTCCTCACAACATTCTGTCGCTGAAAATACATTTAAGACCTCTGGAAAGGCTACTTCTTGAACGCGTATGAGAATTTCCTTTTCAGCCACGTGGAGCTCTGCCACTGTCAAATGGCCGCCTTTCATCAATGGCATTTCACTGGACTCGACTGGGGAATCACTTACGATTGCAGCGTTCTTTCTCAATTGAACCTTGACTCGAAGGTACTGTTTGTAGCGCAGCAACATGCGATGGCGCATTTCAACTTCCACCAACAGGAGTAGTATGAAATCAAGTCATCCAGAACATTACTTTGGAGAGTGGCGACATAAATCTGACCCTCCTTTCTTACTTCTGGATCACCATCTTCTAAGACTGGAATTTCAATCATTTTGGGCCAGTGGCTCTCGTTTTCCCACAAGAACTTGGGACCTTTCAACCAACGATCATTCTTCAACATGGCATCTATCTTCAGTCCCTTTGAACCGTCATCAGCAGGGTTGTCATCTCGGTTTACGTACTTCCACTCAGAGGGTTTAGACCCATTGTGTATCACTGTCAGACGATTAGACTCGAACGTATGGAATCGCTTTGATTCGTTGTTGATGCACTTCAACACGGATGTCGAGTCAGTCCAGTAGTGAACTTGGTCTATTGTCATGTCCAATTCTTCTCGAATAATCTTGGAGAGCTTTACCGAGATGACAGCGGCTGTAAGTTCCAATCTTGGAATTGAAATTTCACGTACGGGAGCCAATCTTGCCTTCCCCATCACAAATGCACAGTGAATTCGATTGGACACATCTTTCAAACGGAGATATGCAACGGCTGCATATCCTTGACGAGACGCATCTGAAAAGAGGTGTAACTGTACTTCTTTAACTTCACCAAATCCCTTCGGCTTGAAACAACGTTCTACTTGTATTTCCTGCAGTTTTGGGAGATCTTCCAGCCAGCGTTTCCACTGTCCTTTGTCTGCTTCATCCAGAGGATCATCCCAGCCTAGCCTCTTTCTACTGAGTGTCTGCAAAAGCAACTTTGCCTTCATGACATATGGAGCGATGAATCCCAACGGATCGAAGAGGGAATAAACAGCTGACACTATACCTCTGCGCGTCATTGGTTTCTGATTTACTGAATGCAGTATCTTCTCCAAGACCTCCAACACAAACTTGTCCTCCTCTGTATTCCACTTGAGGCCAAGAGCACTCTCTGTGGGAAGTTTTTCAAGTTCTAAATTAACCACTGACTTGGCTCTTTCGGACTCTGGAATTGTCGCGAGCAACTCTCTATCATTACTGTACCACTTCATTAAACGGAATCCACCTTTCTCTAGCAATTTGCGCAACTGACTGGCTAAACTGACAGCCTTCTCTGTGGTGCTTGTCGACTTCATCATGTCATCTACATACATGTTGCGCTTCACTGTCTCCACCCCTTCTGCATCGAACTCCTCCTGATACAACTGGGCTGTCTTCCTCAAGCAGAAATTAGCAACACTCGGTGAAGACGTCGCTCCAAACAAATGTTTCACCATTCGATACTCTTCCATCTCTTTTGTCAGGTCTCCATTTGGCCACCATAAAAATCTTAGAGCGTCACAATCCTTTGGGTCAACCAAAACCTGATGAAACATTGCTTCTATATCAGCGACCATTCCAACAGTTTCTTGTCTAAACCGACTTAAGACACCCACAAGTTGATTCGTTTGATCCGGGCCCTGCAGCAGCTGATGATTTAAAGATGTCTGTCCGAACTTTGCTGCACAATCATAAACCACTCTCACTTTGTCGGGCTTTAAAGGATGTGTAACGGGATGGTGGGGCAGGTACCACACTGGTCTGTCCTTTACTTCCAACTCTTCTTTGGGAACTTTTTCGGCGTGGCCATTTTCAATGTAATCAGTCATTGCTGTCTTGTACTTCTCAAACAAAGCTTCATCTTTCAGAAGTCGTTTCTTCAGAAGGAATCCTCTTCTTTCTGCTACTATCCTGTTGTTAGGTAAGAATGGTGGATCATGTCGCCAAGGCAGGGCAACCTGAAAGTGTCCATCGACCATCTTAAGTGTTCTCTCCATTATTTCTAAGGCCCTCTTGTCTTCCAGTGATGCACACACTCGCGTCTCAACTTCAGAGCTTTCAAAGTCTGTCTTCCAGAGTCTCTCCAACTGTTGGTTCAGCTCCTCATCTCGAGCTTGACGTTCAGTTTCATCTGTTTGTAACTGGATCTTGTTTTCACTGGAATCAGGTCCTAGTTCTAGGCCACATCCTTCGTCTTCAACATTAACCTTGACAGCATCTCCATTGTCTAACATTTCAGAAAACACAACACTGTCCTTGGATCCATCGCAGAGAACTGAATCTTCAGATTCCAATCCGCTGGTGCAGACAACAGAGCTGTCTCCAACACGCAAGAAGTTGACTAAGCGTTCAGAATTGCAGCTTTCTCCTCCAACAGGACCTATCACAGTCCACCCCAGACTGTACCTTACTGCTACTGGTTCGCCTTCTCTACCAGCACGGCACTCCAATGGCAAGAACAAACTTGGATTGTCTTTGAGACCAACAACTAACATGACACTTCCAATGTCCAACTGTTGTAACTCAACATCATGCAAATGTGGCCAATGTTTAAGGTCTTCCTTCTTGGCTATACAGCTTTCAGTAATTGGCATATGCTTAACTGTCCTGACATTCGGGAGCTCCACTGTCACTGATTCGTCCATTGACATCACTATCAGGTCTACTTGTTGACTCTCTACCCTGGTTGAACCTGTCATCCCGGACAAAGTGAAGTCCAACCTGGTGCCGCTTACACCCAGGCTCTCTTTCAAGCTTTCATGGCAAAGATTAATTTCTGAGCCACTGTCCAACAAGGCATATGTTTCAACTGGTATTGAATTACCACCTTTAGCCAGAACCTTAACTGGAACAACACTAAGACAGACTCGCTCGCCGGCCCCAGTTGCAGCAGTCACAGCACTTCTTTCACTAGTCACTCCACTAGTGTCACTGCTGGTGTTAGTTCCTGTCACTCTTTCCCTCGACTGGCTAGGATTAGCACTTGGAGGGCTCGGATCTTCTGGACGGGGGTGCAGTAGTGTGTTGTGATCCCTGTTGCAACCATCCACTCGGCACTTGAACTGAGTTTTGGGGCAGTCTCTTGCAAAATGACCACTCTGTAGACACTTGATACAAAGGTTTTGGTCCCGCACCACCTTCCATTTGTCTTGATGAGGCTGATTTTTAAATTTGTCACACTTCCACAGCCTGTGTTGACCGCGACACACACTGCAAGCTGGCAATTTCTGGTTCTGTTTGCCAGCCCCCTTCTGACCTTGGACACCTCCAAATAGTGACGTCCATTTCTGAGTTCCTCGACCTTGTGGATCCTTCCGTTTTGTACTGTCCCTTTCTTTCGAAGGACTGGCAGTTAAATCTTCTCCAAACTCATTGTTAACAAGTGCAGCTCTGTCCTTTAAGTGTTGCAAGAAGTCTGCAAACTTTGGTCTTGATCCACGTGAAATAATTCTTCCTGCACATTCCGTCCACTTTACTCTCATGAACAATGGGAGCTTCTTATTCAGTTTCCTCAATGTATTTGTGTGATTCAAATCGCTGACATATTCAGGCCCCATGCCTGACAGTGTCCTATTGGCTACATCTAAATGGCGGGCAAATGCAAGTAAACTTGCTCCATCTGCTTGCTTCAGAGGGGGTAGGCTCTCCAATTTTCTGATGTGTGCCTTGGCTATGATGTGAGGGAGTCCAAAGTTCTCACGTAAAGTACTCTTGGCAACATGATAACCTTCATCTACAGGCAAGCTCACACAGCTTTCGATTGCATCTCTTGCTTTCCCATAGCAGTGCTGAATTAACAGTTGCAACCTTCTGGAGTTGTCAGGATTATCTTTCTCTAGGCAAGTCTCAAAGTTATGCATAAACGAGACATACTTTATCGGATCTCCATCGAAACGCATGTACTCAACTTTCGGAGTGGAGACAACTTGACGCAGTGCTTGTACCATCTCTAATCTGCCATCAGATGTAAATGATGCTGGTTCTTGCATTTGAAATTCACCTGGATATGCACCAGGGGTCTGGGACCATGGCACCTGGGTTGGCCACCCTGCAATCTCTTTGGGTTTAAACTGTGGCATTAATGGCACCTGCACTTGTTGCAATTCATTCCTTAACACTGGTGGACTGACAGGTGGTGTTCCCAATGGCTCAGTGTCCTTTAAATTGTACGGTTGATCTGCATATTTACATGTACCAGCCTCAGCCGCATTAACTGTACGTCCAGTTGCCAAAAACACTGGGTTGGGTGCTGGAGTACTGACTGTTTTACAGGCCTTAACACCTGAGCTCCTAATTCTGTCATTTTCTCTAAATTCAGGAACTTCATCCAAAGGTTCAGACCTTAGCACTGGTTGCTCAAGTGGGTTTAACTGAGGCTGCGCTGCCTCCCTTGTCTGATGCTGAGTGGGGTGTAAAGGCTCCAAATGCTGCACTGATCGCTCATGTGGCTGTATTAACTGAGAATGAGCCACCTCTCTTGTCTGATGCTGAGTGGGGTGTAAAGGCTCCTCAGGTATCAACTCTGCTAAACGTTCCTTGTACTGACTATCCCTGCACTGGTCTTCAAGCTCTTTATAAACATTAACGCTTGCCATAGCCCGCTCCTCCTCCATCTCAGCCTCCATTAAGTCCCTTTCATATTGAAGTTCACTCATCTTACGCTGCAAGTGTTGTTCACGCAGAAGCTGCTTGGTTTTCAACTGAGCGAGGGCAAGTTGTTCCTTCCTCTTTGCTAATACCATAGAAGCTGAACTTGACCCAGAGGACCCACCTTTCGAACTCTTGCTTAACTTCCTTGTAAGGGATTTTATGTCACCATCTCGCCTTTTAGTAGACATAGCTTTGGACTTCCAAGACTCAATTACAGTTTCAAATGCTGCCTTCTGCGCTATCTGCTCCTTGTAGCTATCATTGGCCCTGTCGAGTTCTTCACAACGACTAAGAACATCAAGGCATTCAATGTACTCTTCATGGGTTTTAACAAACTTCCGCCAAGCATCTTCATATGTATCCTGATTTAATTTTAGATCCTCCAAATCTCCACAGTTGTCCATTATTTCTTTAATGTTTCCTCGAAGTCTGGTAAGGGTTGCAATGTAACCTGAACGGGAATTTTTTAGTGTATTTGCCCTTTCTGCCATTCTGCTTTCAAAATTAATAGTAGAAGGTACTTTAATTCGGGAACTTTTTCTCAAATGAGTTCCAATGTCAGCTTCCGACAAGGCCTCCCGGGCACTTTGTTCAAATTTGCCACCAACAGGCAGTGATCGAACAGACATTTCTGTTTCAACTGCAATGTACGAATAAACTCAAACACAAACAATGTTCTCCCGGAAGACGAAATAATTGTCAGTTAAACAGGCGAAATCCCAACCAATCGACAACCAAACACGAAGTAGCGACGAAATCTTATCTGAGCTCAAAGCAATAACAGTTCTCCCTGAGAACAAAATAATTATCAATAATAATCAGACGAAATCCAGTGCAAACCACGGAGCGATGTTCTCCCTGAGAACCAAATAGTTGTCAATAATAATCAAACAAAATCCAATGCAAACCACGAAGCAATCTTCGCCCTGAGAACCAAATAGTTGTCAATATTCACACAAATCGATCCAAACACGAAGCAAAGTTCTCCTTGAGAACGGAACAGCGGTCAATAATCGCACAAATCGATCCAAACACGAGGCAAAGTTCTCCCCTGAGAACGGAACAGCGGTCAATAATCGCACAAATCGATCCAAACACGAAGCAAAGTTCTCCCCTGAGAACGGAACAGTCCAATAATCGCACAAATCGATCCAAACACGAGGCAAAGTTCTCCTTGAGAACGGAACAGCGGTCAATAATCGCACAAATCGATCCAAACACGAAGCAAAGTTCTCCCCTGAGAACGGAACAGTCCAATAATCGCACAAATCGATCCAAACACGAAGCAAAGTTCTCCTTGAGAACGAAACAGTCCAATAATCGCACAAATCGATCCAAACACGAGGCAAAGTTCTCCTTGAGAACGGAACAGCGGTCAATAATCGCACAAATCGATCCAAACACGAAGCAAAGTTCTCCTTGAGAACGGAACAGTCCAATGGATTCAACAAACGAACTCCAAACACTCCTGAGAACCAAGGACCGCAAACGATCGATGCGAAAACAGTTCTTAAACTGTAACTTCCATAAGCTGATCCTTTTATAATGTCAAAGTACAAAAAAAAGGGTGCACAAACGTGCAAAGGCACTTTAAGAACTGTTTGTCGATAAACTGCAAAAAATTCAAAACTAAAACTCTACCCGTTCGCACGTGCGATTCCCTCGGGGATTCACGTAACATTTGAACAAACCCGGATGAATCCGAACCGGATGTAACGCAACGTACAACGGTAGCCACACATGGAATTTAACTGAGTCCAGCCTAATTCCTCAAAAACTTCTCCAGAAGGCTTACTATAAGCAGCACCAGTAACAATACCAGCCGCCCTATTTTGAAGCCTTTGAAGACTAATACTTAATGTGTCACCTATTGAGTCCCAGACAAGACAACAATAACTGAAATAAGGCTCAATAATTGACCTATATAAAGTATCGATGTTCTCACTATTTAGAAAAGGTTTAACCTTTTTCAGTATTCGTAAGTTGGACGACACTTTTTGCTTCACACTTTGCAAGTGACCTTCCCATGTCAGGTTCTTATCAATATTGACACCTAGGCATTTAGTGGACTCTACTTGCCTAACATCCGTATTAGACAAGGAAAGTTCTATGTTACCGTCAAGAGCGGCAATTCTTTGTCTAGACCCTATTAACATAAAATCTGTCTTTAACAAATTAAGAGTAAGTTTGTTGACGTTAAGCCAGGCGGCAATTTCATTAAGATCATTACTCATTTTATTTTGCAAAACAGGCAGACTGCAACTTGTGAAAGTTAAATTTGTGTCGTCGGCGAACAATCTCGCTGTTCCGTACCCTAAGTATTTTGGCATATCATTAACGTAAATCAAAAACAACAGAGGTCCTAAAATGGACCCTTGAGGTACCCCACAGGAGATTGTCTTAGTAGAAGAGACGACGCCGTTAACACAACACACTTGCTGTCTGTCTGCAAGATAAGACTGAAACCAATGTAGAGTAATACCTTCAAAACCGTAAAATTCTAATTTCTTAAGAAGAATATTGTGGTCAACGGTATCGAAGGCCTTTTTTAGGTCTAGAAATAAGACTCCATTAACCATGCCCCTATCTATACTGAAACACCAATCATTCGTCATGTCAAGTAGGGCAGACACGGTTGAGTGGAGCGACCTGAACCCCGATTGGCGAGAATAAAGCAATTTATTATTACTAAGGTGACGGTAAATTTGTTCGAAGAGAATTCTTTCAAAAACACGAGCAATGCTTGGTAAAACCGATATAGGTCTATAGTCTATAAATTTCTTGTCTCGATTAACCGTGGCTGCCCTCTTGGGATGCCAATCTTTCTGACAGCGTAAATAAGGTTGTGATCACTAATTGAGAGAGGGTAAACTCCCGAGTGGCTTAGACTTTCGACGCTATTTGTAATAACTAAATCAATCAGAGTCTTTGTCTTAGGAGTAACCCTTGAAGGTTCATGTAAAACTTGCATGAATTGAAAATTAATCAACACATCTATAAACACATGTTTGGTGTGAGCCTCTAGGGGATCACACAGAAAATTACAATTCAAATAAACCTCCTTGTATTTCGAGTCAGCTTTTGCCAAAAATGATTCGAAACTTTTGAAATATTCTAAAGGAAGTTTGGGTGGCCGATACCATGAAGCAAAAAGAAATGGTGACGAGTTCGGTTTTTGAATTTCAAGGACGATCATTTCAAGATTTTCATCCTCGAAATCAAGCATTCTACTAAAATTTATAGAATGTCGTAAATAAACACAAACTCCTCCACCAAACTTATTTCTATCTCTACGTATGAGAGTGTACCCTGGTAAATTGAGCAGCCCGTCACAATCTGCACTTTCTAGTTTCGTTTCATTAATGGCAAGAATGTCTAGGGGCTGCCCAACCACCAGAGCCCTAAGCTCGTCAATATGTTTGCAAAGAGAATTTATATTTAACGAACCCATTTTAAAGCCCCTCATACTAGAGACAAAATCGTCAAAAGGCCTTATTTTATCTAGCAAACTACCGGCATCGGGTTGACTTCAATTAGAGTTTAAATACTTTCTAAAGTTACCTACTAAGTCGTAAACGCCTTTTAGATGAAGTCCTTCGGTGTTAAGATGTTGGTCATTAACTGATTGTCACTGCAAATAAAATCCAAACCATTTGTAGCACAATATGTCCTAATTTCCTTGTTGGTTTCTTCGACAGTCTCTTTTAAGGATCTGTCATCGGCCCTTTGGATGATCGATGAAATAGAAATACTAGTCGAGGGTTGATTGTTCTTGATAACCTCAACAACACCAGCAATCTTCTTCTTTATATCCTTCGGTCGGTCATCGCGTAAATTATTTGTGCCAACGTGAAGAACAATTTTATCAGGTTTCCGCTGTAAAACGGGCTTGATGTAATCGTTCATATCTTGAACAGTAGCTCCAGGGAAACAGTGAGCGGAGACATCAAACTTCCTGGACAACTTACGTGGCTGTATGAATTTAATCACTGAATCACCTACCACGGCGACTTTTTCTCTCGGCCTCGATGATGACAAATCTCGGTTGGGAGAGGTGTTATCACTGGAAGCTCCACCATTGCCTTGATTGTGATCGTTCCTTCTTTCATTTTGCCGTTGATTTTGTTGTTTTCGCCGACCCTTTCGCTTTACACGAGCCCATCCAGCGTCATAATCCTTCGCTGCTACCGGCTCTTCTTGTTGAGTAGTACGTTCGCGAGAAGAATCATGAATATGATTAAAATCTTCCTTTAGCAACCTTAGCGCCGTCAGGAGGCTGTCCCTCTCTTCTTCGAGAACCTTAATTTTATCAAGCAGATCTTGATACGAAGGAGCCATGTTGTTATCAGCAACCTTGGCTTTTAAGATGGCAAACTCTTTTGATAAATCAGCAATAGCAGCCGTGTTATCTTTGCAGTTTAAACAACATTGTTTGTAGGTACTATTAGGTGGCACATCAACCAACACGTTTGAATCATTAGCTTGAATAGCAATGTTGTCACTATCATCTTCTACGGAGTCGACAGCTCTATCTTCGCTCTTCAACTCAGCTTCGGTGCCATCTTCACCGTTTTCACTCGCCTGCTCAAAGCTGACCTCGTCCGTCGTCGGTTGAGGAATAAATGATATGATCCTTTCCTTAACTTCAGACTGTAGCATTCCTTGTACGTTAAGTGTTTTAGTATTCGGATAAAAAGAAAGTGTTACGCTCTCGGATTTTAAAACATGAAATCCGCCATTGTTGGAAGTAAAAGACCATTCTCCGTCCAACTTCAGATAGCCGAACGCGAACGATTTCAGCGCTTCAAAATCGCCAAGCCATTTAATCTTCGTCTTCCCACGGTATTCTTCTCTCATAAGAGGAAAAACAACTGTGTTAGCTTGGCTTTCGCTTCCTAGAATTGAAAAATCTTCGCTTGCATTCGAAACACGTGCTTTCGCCATATTGCGCATATGCAGATGCTGTGCTGCGCGATTTTGTAACTTTTGGAGTTTTTCGGCCAGGCCCTCGCTAGTGCCATTCCAAACAATACTACAATAGTCGAAATATGGTTCAACGACTGACTGGTAGATGTTAATTAAACTGCGCGATGGAATAAAAGGCTTGATCTTTTTTATAACACCTATACCCGATGACACCTTCTTACAGACACTTGTAATGTGGGAATACCATGAAAGAAATTCGTCTAGTTCTACACCTAGGCATTTACTGCAATTAACTTTTTTTTAATGATATGCCGTTTATAGAGAGATCAAGGCTTTCAGTGACTGTCGCAATTCTTTGTCTTGAACCAATTAACATGTACTCAGTTTTTAATATGTTCAGAGTGAGTTTGTTTGCGCAAAACCACTGTTTGAGTTTTTCGATGTCTGCGTTCATTTCATGTCGTAGTCCTTCGACACTGCAAGCAGTGAAGGTCGTATTAGTGTCATCTGCGTACATTCTTGTGGTAGCAAAATCGGTAATGTTGCTGAGATCATTAATGTATATCAAAAATAGAAGTGGTCCAAGTATGGACCCCTGTGGGACTCCACATTTGATCAAGTGACTTTAATACAAAAATTCGCAAAGACGAGAAAGCTTCTGGTATTAGTCCAGATGATCTAAGTGAAGTAGAACAGATTCTGGAGGAAATTCAAGCAATCATGACCTCTAACGCCAGCAGCGCATGCAGCTCCAATGAGAAAGGTAAATGTGAACGAGCTAAAGCATTGGCCATAAGGCACAAGGCAATGACATCATGGGGAAAGGAAGCAGCTGAAGATGGTGATGAGGACGAAGACCCCAAGCCTAGACGGAAAAGAAACAGGAGAAGTGGGGATGATCCATTAGAATACCTGAAAATAAAAAGGGAGGCAGATGTGGAACTGAAGAAAGAAGAAATGGCACTTCGTAAGGATCATCTGAGCATGGAAAACAAGAGATTGGAGGCCGAGCAGGCAAGACAAATGCAAATGCAGGAGCAGCTTTTATTGCAACAGAGGCAATTGCAGCAACAGATGCAAGCTCAGGCCCAGTGCCAAGCTCTTTTAATGGCTTTTTTAGAAAAGATGAATAAGTCTTGACTTTTATTGCTTTTAATTTCAGCCACTTCTCAGACAAGTTAGGTCTAGTTCCTGTTAATAACACTTACTGATGTTTACAATTATGTTGCTAATGTTAAGAAGAGATGTTCCAAGGTTTGTTTGTTGAATATACGTATGCAAACTGTTTGAAAAAAAAGTGAAATGCCTTATGGGCATTGTGTTATGTTTTTCATTCATGTTTACTGACTTGAATCAGAACATGATTAAAAACATTTTTGGTCTTTATTTACAATAACTTTTATTTGCTGGAGATTTCTGTAAAGGAGTGATTTACCTAAATCCATGAATTAGGTCCCAGTACTAATACATACTACAGCTGTGTATCACACTCTAATTCTATTGCTTTCTTTTATGTCAGACTGGCTATTAGAATTTCATAACTATTACACATGTACAGGACTCAGATTCATGGGTTTAAATACACTCCGCCATCTACTGCAAAATTATTTTGAAAACATTGCCTCTTAATAATGCTGGTCCATTTCTGTCACATGTGAGTTCATCGCATGTTTAGATTCTGTGGAAAAAATCTTCATGTTTCAGGCAAATCCTCAATCATCTAAGCTATGCAAAATAAGTTTCAACATTTGGAGGGTCTAGCTGAAAATACTCGGATGTATTGTTCCCATATAAGCATGTCAGGGCATTCCTCATTAGTGCACAGACTATGTACTGCTTCCCTACTGCACTCATGCCAATCTTTAAATTTTTCTTAAAATAAATAAACTTGAAATAAGTTGAGATAACTCCAAACAGCCACTCCACTGAAATCCTCACGCGGCTCATTGCTGAGTTGAAATCCCTCATTTGTGGAGTTAAAGGACCTGCATAGTCGCCCTCTCGGAATGAGCACATCAGCTGTGGGCGAAGTGGATAGGCCGGGTCCCCATAGATGCAAAGGGGCTGCCCCGTTGGGGTGTGTGCATGTGTCTCTAACGCATTTAACAAGCCTGACTCATTCAGCATACCAGTATCATGGCGACGGCCTTCAATGGGACCGTACAGGTTAGCAAGTAATCCATTAGGGATAACTAAAGACTGGAATTTTAGGGCGTGCACACGTTTATGTCCATTGTATACCACTCGCTGGTTTTCTTCTGGTCGTGATATCGCACGAACAGTGCCGTCTACAAAACCAAAACAATTGGTCAGAGGACAGCCCATTTGAAATACACCCCGAGCGTACTGCTCTAGCCAAGCCAGAGTAAGAAAGAGTTGGTTCCATGATGTCAGTCTATGACCATGGTTAGCATAAATCCAGTCTAACACAACGTTGTAGATCATACAAAGGCCGGGAACAGGACGGGCAAAGCGATAAATCAAATCGAAGTATCTGCAAGGATATGCAAGGCGTTTCAGCAAAATACACAGACCTTCCAGTCCACTGCATACAGTTCCTTGAGAACACCTGAACTGCGGTGGCACTCTAAGAACTTCGGCCAATCGAGGAAGATCTTCCTTGTTCACTCTAAACTCCGATAAGCATTCGTTTGAATCAAAAGAGTCGAGGCAGAAATCATCGTATTCCCAGTATGGATATGACGGATTGGCTGAGTTATAAGCATCATAAAGGAGTACAAACTCTTCTTCATCAAGAATATCATCTGCTAAAGCGTAAATTAGAGCATCTCGAGCTTTTGTAAAAGACATTTTGTGTAGAGTTGACCTTCGCTCTTCGTTCGTAGTCTGTTGTCTGTAGTCTGCGGTCTTAACTTCGTATTCTCGCGCCACTCGTTGTGTACTCGGCCCAGTGTTCCAGAAGGAGAAAAACGCGCGTCCAACCGTAATCCGTAGTCATCGTATCTTAAAGTCCCTAGTCACTGTGTGGAGTGTCTCTGTCACCAATACACACTTTTTTGTGAAAGGTGTTCCATTTGTAGAGATTTTGCGTGCTGCTTACTGGACAAATGAAAGCACATTTCGTAAATTTTATCTCACAGAGCACATTGTTCTTGAGTAATCAGTTTTACTTGTGTTGCAGAGATCATTCAATAAATTTTTGTCCTTGTTATACAGGATGTTTACATTGGCTTCAGTTCTTTAAAATCGCATAATTATCCCATAATGTGGAGCATATCGAAAGAGAATTTACAAATTAGACAAGAGGTACTTACCTTGAAGTGTAATTGGAATTCTCTGAAGATATGCGGAGCATGATGGGATAATGCTTCCCTCCCTACCTTATAATGCTTTTTTTCTGTTACCCTTCCATGCCTTGGGACCTACGCCAATTTTCTCACTCCAGGAAGAACTGTTTGTTTGTGTCCTCTCCTGGATTATATACCATGCATTGATTTGCATTTGAATGGCTTTGAAGTGTGACTGCTGACCTGTTAGATACTAAGGAAGTATGCATAATTATCCATAATGCTCCGTATATCTTCAGAGAATTCCAATTACACTTCAAGGTAAGTACCTCTTGTCTAATTTGTAAATTTTTCCCTAACAGGACAACATGTTGAGCTAAGCATGCGAGACGTTTTGTTTGGTATCATAACCTCAAAATGCACCCTACCGAATTATCTGTTACTTGTTGGTAAACTATATTTATGGGAATGCAGGAGAAACAAAGTTCTTCCCAATACATATGGTTTGCAAACCAAAGTTAGTAGTAAATACGAAACAGAAAAAATTTTTACACTCTTGTTTCCTTTTCATATTGTAAAATTTTTGTAATATTGTTTTAAGGTTTGTTAATTGCTGTATAATTTATCGTAAACATTGTTAAACTTGTAGCCGTGTGAATCAATTTAAAAAAATGCGTTAGGTTCGATATAGATTTATAATGAAACACATCCACAGGAAGAATATTAACATCTACAAATAATGGGATAGCATGCTCTCCTTTAGCTGCGAAATAAATTAGACGCATAACTCGCTTCTGAAGAATTAGAATTTTGTTTTCAAAGTTTGGCCCCAGACCGATAGATGTTTAGAAGAGTAGGAGTCGGTATGAAGTGTCTCAGCCGTGAAATAATCCCGATAGTTTTGCTTATTTTTAGTGCAATATAGTCTGTGTGATATTTCCAGGACAGGATATTGTCAATTAACACACCAAGATACTTGACAAAATTTTTTTCTTTCAAAGTGTTTAAACGCTTTATGCTCATTGTCAAATACCTTAAGATTTATATCAGCTCCAGTTTTTCTCTGATAAAGGTGAAATATTACGTAATTAGATTTTTTATTATTTAGATCAATTTGTTAGCTAACAACCAGTCACAAACACCTTCAAATTCTTTATTTATAATAGTTTCTAACGATTTTAAGTTTTTGGGTGCAAAGAGCATGTTCGTGTCGTAAGCAAAGAAAACAAATCAAATTTGTCAGATAAAGATTTAATATCATTAATATATAATAGGAATAAAACGGACCCTTGGGGCACGCCACAAATTAATCTCTCTTTTCTTGAGAATTTTGTACCGATTTGAGTTGTCTGAAATCTTCCTGTGAGGTATGAGCGAAACAAATTATTGGCAATTCCTCGTATTCCATAGTGGTTTAGTTTACGTAACAATATGTCGTGGTTAACGGTATCGAAGGCTTTTTGTAAATCAATAAAGATGCCACATGAGAAAAACGTTTTTGTCCATATATCTTTGTATTTTGCTTACAATATCTAAAAGTACATGTTCAGTGAAGTGATTTTCACAAAACTCGTATTGTAATGAGGATAATACGATATGATCGAGGATGTACTTGGGAGGGTGTACAGGGTCTCTGTATGCTTTTAAGGTGGTTTTTGGCTAGAATGGTCAGGGATATTGAAGTGTCGATCAACTGGTTTGGAATGTGTCTTTTTTCATTTCTTTCGACGTCTCGCAGGTGTTCGCGAAAGCGATAGCCCAGTATCCTCTCTGTTTCGCTAATATACATTTATGCCATAGATAACATTTGCGGAGGTACACGCAAAGCGATCAGTGGTTTTAATAGGTCGCTTAGGTCCTGATATTTTGTCGGCTTCGAGGATGAAAGGAAAAGTGTTGCCTAGCTCCAGTTAGAAGTGTGCTTAAAGAGGAAGTTCCGGAAAAAAATGGCCTTGGCCTGGCCGCTGACAGCTCAGTCGTCAATCAACCTCGGTACAAAACACATCTCCGATATGTGTCAACACGGGAGAAGACATTGATACTAACATGCACGTGTGAGACGAGATTCTCACTGCCATAAAGAACACAGAATCCATATTCGCTTTATGAAGGTTTTCCTTCATCGCCGACAAAACAAGTACGAGAAACATGAACCTTGTGCAAGCAGGCTAAGAACTGAACTAAACTTAAAACAGGTACAAAATAACACCTACACCTACGCTACCTGGTACTTATGTGAAAAACAATATAGGTAATGAAGCATTCGTTTTCAGATGGTGGCAATTTTAAGCTGTTATAACCGTGCGAACCGTCTTCGTCCCCCAATTCCAGAGTCCTTTTATACCGGAACTTCCTGTTTAAATATGACGATCAACCTGGTACCTTAACATATCTATGCGTGTCGAAACGTCCTTCTCTAGCGTTTTCATTTCAGGATACGTTTGTTGAACATCACTAATAAGAGTGCAGACGAACCCCGCATAATACGGACACCTCATTATTACGGGCAGTTTCATTGGTCCTTGACCCATGTATTTTCCTCAAAAGTAAAACCCGTTAATATGGACATGTTTTTCTTGTCCCAATCGTGTCCCTAATAACGGGGCTCGACTGCAAGTTTTCAAGAATCGCAATAAACGTACAGAAACTGTAAATTTGTAAGACCGTAAAATACGTCGTCGCCAAGATTTTCAATGCTGTTTGAGCTCAAATTCCTGTGAGAAGGAGGAAATGTAACAAAAATAATAATGATCTCAAATCGCGAGCAATTTTAGCCAAGACAGTTTCAGAAAGTATCATAAATGTAAGAAAGATGTAATATTCAGTTTATGACGAGCGTGAGACAAAGTTCCCGACGGGAATCGAACCCATGACCTACCGTACACCGGTCGGGCGCTCTAACCACTGAGCTACTAGGAGATTCGTGGCCAGCTAGGTCATATTTATTAGGCGAGTACTCTCCCCACTGCACCAACCCTGCTCCCCCAAGCAGAGGGAAAGACATCTGCGGTAAGAGTTCTAAGGTTGTTTGAGTTCAGATCGCTAAAACGAAGACTAATAAGTACTATAGCAGAATCAAATCCAGGCTATAACCTGAGTAGCATTTCATCCTAGCTTTATCACAGGCCAAACAGAGTTGTTAATTTCCTTTTGTTCTTTTTTTTTTTGGTACTTTAATTTTTTATCTCCAGAACTTTATTGTAAAACTATCAGATCTTTGGTCCAATTTCGATTGGAAAGCTTGTTTTCCAAACAAATTCAATGCTTTGGTTAATGCAAAGTATCGGAAATCACTTTTGCTGTTATTTTGACTTGGTACGGAAGGCGATATTAAAGCAAGACTCACGAAAGCAGGGGCAGCATACAACAAGCTGGGCTTATTTTGGAAAATAGTCAGTTTACCATCAAGACCAAGGTCAACATTTTCAAGTCCAATGTTATCTCAGTGTTGTTATAAGGGTGCAAAACCTGGAGAATTACCAAAGCGGATGACAAGAAGCTGGACGCTTTCTTACACAAGAACGTAAGACGTATATTAAAAATCTGTTGGCCAATAAGCGTTACAAATGAGGAGATAACACGAAGAACAGGGGTCAAGGAGAGCAGAAGCGGCCAAGTGGTAAGGAGGAGGTGGACATGGCTAGGCTTTGTCCTCACAATGGATTACCACTCACACTCACGCACTACCTTCACTTGGGTTCCAGATGGGGAAAGAAAGCGGGGTCGACCACGAAAGACATGGAAAAGGACAGTGGAAAGAGAGCTTAAGACCAGAGGACCAAAAACGTGAGCAGAGGCAGCGTCAGCAGCAAAGGATAGAATAGCCTGGAAGGAGAGAATATGCAATTTGATGTTGATGATGACAGTTAGCAGAGACTTGATTCAGCAAAAAATGTGGCAATGTTTGTGTGACTTCCACAAATAGCACAATTTCACATTACATTTTATTAAAAGTAGTAGGAAAAGGTTAAAGGGGGGACGTATAACACGGAGAACTGAATTTTACTTACAGCTGAGCCAGATTTGTCAGGTTGCCAAAAACTCTCTCAGGTAAAAACCCAATAGCATTTGAATTCAAATCCCTAATAAAAGTAAAGACCCACAGAAAAGATAAAATATCGCAGTTGAACTGTGTTTTGAAGATTGGGAGCATGAGGTCACGTTAAAAGATAGCTGTTGCGTTGGAAAAGGCGTGTCGGTGTTGTTATTAATACCCAAGTCCGGAATTGTTTGAAGAAGGGACTATAAATATGCAAAAAGTAGCGATCGTTGACGAGGCCAAATTGTCATTGGTTATGCGTGTAAAGCTGATACATCTTGCAAACCTGATCCAATTTTCTTTATTTAGGCATGTTTTATACGATCGTGTAATGTGGCAAACTAAGCAGGAAATGAGACTAAAAGCATTAAAGGACGCTAACCACCGTAAGGCTAT
Source organism: Siderastrea radians (assembly GCA_964017195.1). Taxonomy (NCBI): domain Eukaryota; kingdom Metazoa; phylum Cnidaria; class Anthozoa; order Scleractinia; family Rhizangiidae; genus Siderastrea; species Siderastrea radians. Next base: position 593,267 of record CAXHKT010000379.1, read on the forward strand.
AATACGTAACGCACGTGAAAAGGCTGCTTATGGCCAAGGATGATGACATCTAATAAATATATTTTGCTAATATTCTAACACGTTGGGCATTTTTTGGTCAAAACAGTATTTGCTACAACCCTGCGACTTCAAACCCAGCTATTTTCTGAGCATAATGTTAAAGTTGTAAATGGTTTGAACCCTGGAGCCATATCATAATTTGGTAAATTGTGATGGTCCGGGTGAGTGTAGTCCTGAGAAGGACTGTTTGAGGTGACATTGACTGACGTTTCGACAACTTGAGCGGAAGTCATCATCAGAGTCAAGTGAACTGTGAATCGTCAGTAGATGTTTTAAGTCTCTGGTCGTTGTCCTGATTGGTCGACGATCTCGTGATGTTATTGGTCGTCTGTCAGTTAAGCCGTGATGTTATTGGCTGTGAAGACTGTTAAACGTGATTGGTGCGTTTTGATCCGTCTTTTGTTAGTCAAATGTTCGTTGGTCTATTGTTAGTCAAATAAGTCGCTTTGTCTATTGTTTGTCTGTCTTGTTAATGCCGGCAATCAGTCGTTTGTAAGGTGCAGGTAGCTGTTGGCAACGGTTCAGTGGTGTTTGTTCTAAGTTAGTAAACTAGCTTTCCAGAGTGATTCGTTGATAGTAGTCCGTACTGTAGGTAACGCATTCAGCAGAGTCCCAGTCGATTCTGTGGTTTGTTTTTAAATAGTGCTCAGCAATGTGATTGTTGATATCACCATTTCTAGTCGCTCGTTTGTGTTCAGTCAGTCGGACGGTCAAATTCCTGCCTGTCTCACCAATATAAGTGACCTGGCAGTCGCAGCATTTGATCTTATAAACTGCTCCCTGTCTGTTGCTCGGTTCGTCTTTGTCTTTAACGTTCGTCAGTAGCTGTCGTAAAGTAGTGATAGGTTTGTGAGCAACGCGGATGTTGTAGGGTTGTAGGATTCGTGCGATAGTTTCAGAAGTCCCTTTGATGTAAGGTATGGTTGCAGTAGTGACAGGTAGTTTGTTCGTAGCGTTTGGTTTGGAGTTTCTGCAAGTGTTGTGTCTAATAAAGTCCCGGTTGTAATTGTTCTTGTTGAAAACGTTGTCTAAGTACTTGATTTCGTCCGTTAAGCTGTCGGGTGAGTCACAAATTAGTTGCGCGCGTCCTGTCAGGGTCCCTATAGTCGTAGCTTTGTGAGAAGTTGGGTTGTAGGATGATTGGTCGAGTAGTCTGTCGGTATGTGTCGGTTTTCTGTAAATTGCCGTCCGTAGTTCGTTATTGTCGCGGGTAACTAAGCAGTCTAGAAAAGGTATTTTACCATTTTCCTCGATCTCCTTAGAAAACTATATGTCGGCGTTTTGTTTGTTGAGATGTTCGTGAAAATCGTCCATTTCGTCTATGTGTACGGCTGTAAAGGTATCGTCAACGTAACGTAGCCAGAGTGGTAGTGTTCGTTTGTAAGTTGCGAGGGCTCGTTCCTCGATGTTTTGCATAACGATTTCTGCAACAACAACGGAAACTGGTGAGCCCATAGCTGTTCCGTGCAACTGTTTGTAGTGCTTGCCGTTGTACTGAAAATGAGTAGAAGTAAGAAAAAGGTTCAGTAAGTCCATTAAGTCGTCTGTAGGTAGCGGTAGTTCAATAGTAGAGTTGTTGATGGCTGTCTCAGTGCATTCTAGAGACAGTTGAAGTGGAATACTGGTGAACAGTGATTTCACATCAAAAGACACTAGTTTGTAGTTGTCAGGTATTTGTACTGTCTTGATTGCGTCTATAAAGTTCTCAGTCGACTATAGTTTGTGTCGTGATTCGTCGGTCAAAGGTCTCAGTACGGTAGTCAAGTATTTGGACAGTTGGTAAGTCGGGGACACACAGAATGAGACTATGGGTCGCATTGGTATGTTAGGTTTGTGCAGTTTCGGTAGTCCGTAAAGTTTCGGTGGTTGTGGTACACGGCACCTCAGTCTGTTGTAGCGTTGAATGTCATTAGCGTCAGTTTTCTTGAGGTCGACTAGTTTGCTGTTAAGTTTGCGTTGAAGTGCTGGCGTCGGGTCTCGTTTAAGTACTTGGTAGGTCTGTTTATCGTTAACAAGTGCGTCCATTTTGTCGTAATAGTCTGTTTTGTCCATAACAACAGTCACTCGCCCTTTGTCAGCGGGGAGTATGACAATGTTTCCGTCGGTTTTCAGTCGCTTCAGTGCTTGTCGTTCGTCTTTAGTCAAGTTACTGTCAGGTAGAGAGGCTGATTGTATAGTAGAAGCTATTCTACTCCTGGTGTTATCCTTGGCTGATTCTGACTCGACACTATACTGACTATTGCCGACGGACGAGCTAACAAAACAGCTGAACAGCACCGCGCTAAAACTCAACTGAAACTGACGCGACTACAACGTACTAAAGACAAAAAACGACAGAAACCAGACGACAACTGGGCCAGGAATATTTCTTCCCGTCCCTTAGACAAGACTGAAACACAGGTACTCTCTTACGGACTCAAACACTCAGTGACGCCTAAACGTATACCAGCCGCGGCCATTGTATCCAGTGTTGAGGCGATTCTGTCCCGTCAGAGGGAGCTTACAAAAGACGGATCGAAACACACCAATCACGTTTAACAGTCTTCGCAGCCAATAACATCACGGCTTAACTGACAGACGACCAATAACATCACGAGATCGTCAACCAATCAGGACAACGGCCAGAGACTTAAAACATCTACTGACGATTCACAGTCCACTTGACTCTGATGATGACTTCCGCTCAAGTTGTCGAAACGTCAGTCAATGTCACCTCAAACAGTCCTTCTCAGGACTACACTCACCCGGACCATCACAATTTACCACATTATAATGTTAAAGTGTACAATGCTGGATCTTGCTGAAAGACGGCGTGTTACCATGTTACTAAGCACAAACGGATTTCATAGCCAAGTAAACAATCTGATTTGCAGAAAAACGACAAACGTACAGAAGCCATGAACGTGTAAGACTTGAAAATACACCATCGGACAAGTTGTTAATGCTGTTAGACCTCAGCCACCTGTAAAAAAGCAAAAATGTTAATAGCAGAAAAAGATTAGAACAGCAGAAATAGGAGTATTTTTCTTATCATAAAAGTAATTTAATACTTAATCAAAGTGATAAAACAAGTGGACGGTAACGTTAAGAGTAAATACATAGCTAAACTGGCTCCACAGATAAGTACCTAAATGACGAAAATGATGAAAATTCAAAGCCACTCGTGCACTCAAAAGATAATAAGAAAGCAAACAAAAAGGCAAAGAACCGAATGAAAAATAAAGTAAACACTCAGACTGAGATTTGAACCGGCACCTTTAGCGAGACCCGTTTGAAGAGCGAATGCACACAAATATCGAGCAAAATAATAAAATCGCGGCCACGGTCAAAAACCAAACGTACCTACCTTGTACATAGTTTGTAACGAGTTTTTATAGGTTTCGGGCGTTATTTTTGAACGTACAACCGAAATTAGGAAATAGTTGAGGAAATCGATCTCGCGCCCTCACCGGCCAAAAATTAGCGGAATTATTTAGCCAAAAATAGCATTCACGAAAACGCCCTCGCAAAATTTAAATAAACCGATAACATTGGGGATTAGACACGTAATGTTAAAAGAAGGAGTGATAAGCACTTTATCCATGCCTGTATTTCAGTTCTAGAAGGTACTTCCTACAACTAGAAAACACAATCTTCCATGAAGATTTGAAAACAACTACACTAAACCAAGGTATACTTTATAATAGCAAACTTAATTTTCGATGTGTGGCCATTTTTCAATGAGGTTTATTTGTGGGCTATAAAGTGTCCAAATATTATTCTTACACGACATCTAAGAATTAGTTTGGGTTTTTTAGCGAGCGCTTCATAAAACGTCAACGAAATCTGAGAACGTTCAGTAAAATTTGAACTAATTAGCATATTGCTCGCATTCTAAGTGAGCCGAAAACCCAGGCTTTGGTTGAAACTATTGCTTCAAAATCATCTTTCCGCTTTAAAAAAATGACTTACTTTAGAATGCAGTCCTATGCCTGTCGATCTGATGCTGCAGTCTGGCAATTCGCAGCAAAGAAGACGAAAGTTGGCGAAAAGTGACAAAGTTATAAGAGAAACATCATCGGCTTCTCCGTATGAATGCGTGACGCTCGACACGTAATGCTGTAACGGTTATTGTATGGCATGAGACAAAACCAAGCAAGATTACCTTTTATTTTCACTTATTATATTTTGTTAACATGTTTGCTAACTTTTAAAAGGAACATTTTTATTGCAGTCCCAATCTGGTCGGGCTTTCACTTTCGTTTTTAATAGTATTAAACCTAAATCATACGTGTTTTATGGAATAATTAAATTTACGATAAGATCATGACATTTACTGCAAAACGTATAACTAAATTGCAAGAGAGACGAACATTCTTTATAATCACTGAAATTGTCACTGGAATTGCCTGCACTTTGTAGAATAAGAATTTTCGTCTACCGGTTTTCTTTTTTTTTCTTTTTTTTTTTCAGGTAATTCAATAGATTAGGCAATTTAATTTCTGATACTTACATACTAGAAGAGTCGGAGTCAGCTGAATTAGTAAATTCTAATGCTTTATATCCCACTATAAAACAGCATACTCTGCAGAGCAAGGCATTATCTACCTCGCGTTGTTATGCGAGGTCTATATTACGCATTGATTTATCCGTATCTAAGTTCTGGTAACATCGCGTGGGGAAATATGCACACAACAAGATTACAACCAATAAGAAGATTACACAAGAAAATAATAAGAATAATCACATTTTCAAAATTTACAGATCATACTAGTCCTCTTTTGCAAAGAATTATCAATTTTACCTCTAGATGACATAAGCAATGAAGCCATTGCTTTGTGTATGTTTCGTTACTTTAGTAATATGCTACCATCATCTTTCAACACTTTCTTTTGTTTGAATAACGACATTCACAAATACAATACAAGATCATCCTCTAACATTCACGAAATTCAAGCACGCACTAACTACCAAAAACACTCAGTTAAATACAAAGGAATATTAGTAAATGGAATAATTTGACAAAATCTATTAAAGAAATTAGAACATTTAGCTTCTTCAGGAAAAAATTAGAACTCATTTTCTCCTCAAATAGAAATATTTAGATTTCAATCAATATCACTAGATGAAACTTAACAAAAAGAGAACTGTAATCTACATACTAATCCGTCATATAACAGACATGTGCATTTAAAATATAATTGTTGTAAACTTGTCCGGGGGCTCTCCTCGTAAAGCCCTAAAGGGTTTGCTGAGAGCTCCTGCCAAAGTATAATTTAATCTATGATACTTTTTGTAATCAATTTGAAAAAAAGGCCAAATAAATGATTGATTGATTGATTGATTAATTAATTAATTGATTGATTGATTGATCGATTGATTGATGATTCTCCAAAAAATCTTTAATTCGGCAAAATTAAGGGGCTTTCTTTCGTCCCTTTATGTCAAAGGTGAGGATTTCAAAGTGGACACGTATCCTGTTTAGCACTGTAAAAGCAAACGTCGATAAATTGCCTTTTCTCATCGGCTTACATAAGTTGTAGTCGTCGCAGATTATTGGATGAGCAGGTTGGACGTTTAGAAGAACTTCTCCCTCAGGTCGCTGAACCCCGTATCAACGTCGGCGATTTCCGGTTAACGGACCCACTTTGGGTGGAGTCGCGGCCTTCGAGTGGACGCTCAAGGGGGGAGACCCTTAACTACATGGACAGATCTAGCGTTGTTAGCAAGGGATTTTTGTGGTGTGTATTTTGTCGTGCGCTGTTTTGCTGCGTTTTGTGCCGCTAGATTGGTGAAATGTATGAGGAGACTTTGCTGACTCAAGAAATACAACCATCTTTGAATGTTAACGTTAGCAGTGAGAAGGTGTTGCTTTTTTAGCTACAGCTCCTCAGGACAGACAGTCCGAAGTATTAAATTACTGTTAAGAGCGTTTTTCTTAATCTCAGTTCCAGACCCTTATTGTAAACTATATAAACAGTTTTCAAACACTGTAACAGTTACTTTTAAAAATGTATGTTGACTAGCATACGAAACGTTAAGTTTATCAAAATGCGTTTATTCACAATGTTTATCACCGCTGTTTGTGTTTTATTCTTAATCGAGCTACGATGGCCTAAGAACAAAAGTTTATACGAACATCTCAATTTTAAAAATCGATATTGCACGTGCGTAGCTAGTGCCACTCCCCAACCAAGTAGCCGGGACTTTTTGCTTATTTCCTCTACCAGAGGGAACCTGCCCACCAGACGAGGGCCAGTCCCGCAGGAAGTAAGTGGTGACCTTTTGCCGCTCGATTTCCGGTGTACGGTTGCAGACGTGGAACACTTGCGAACGATGCTTTTAGACTTACGGCATAACAATGTACAGCTCTATGCAACAGGTCTTGCGTTCCAGGGCACGTTCCTGCTTACCACAATCCAAATGATGATGTGAAGGAGCAAACCGTTGGTCAGGAGCCCCTGCGCTGGTAAGATTTGATGAAGCCCCTCAGGGCAGAAGAATAGCTGGAAATGACTCGTCTGAGCTTAACATTGTCTCAGCTTTGGTCGATTGAGACTTGAAAGAAGTGAATTTATATCTGATAGTTCCTCAGTTACAGCACTAGATAGTCTAAGAATTGGAGCAGTGTTGTTATCTGTAAATTTGTTTAGTTTGATGGTTTTGCCAGGTCCAATTCCATAGCCCTTCCAGGTTGTAATGGAGACGTGGCTATATTTGACACTAGATACCGCGCAGACGTCATCAAACCTAACAAGAATAGAGGTATTGGGGTTGCCAGTTCTCACAATGTGACGTTAAGGCTAGGTATAACCTCCAGACGATTTCATGGCGTTAACAAATTGAGCAGCATTCTAAAAGTCATTACCTTCATTGACATGAACTCTAATATCTGTGCGTATCTTCGCCGAAATTCCAGACACACGAACCTTTTCCTCCTTGAGGATCTGAGGAAGTCTAAAAGTAATACCGATGTCGTCTTCCATGATTGCTATCTCCGCGCATTTGTCTTGGTCACACGATTGGAAAGAGTGGACAAAAGTTATCATCTCCAGTTGCTGACTACGTATGATCTTCCTCATCGTTACCGCGATAGGTCAAGAGAGGCCACGCTTTCCAAACAAATCGCTTCGGCTCTCAGGTTACTTGTGCGGCAAGACCTTCATAGCCCCCATTCTTTCTCTAGAAGCACTGATGACTCATCTGGATCGTCTTTAATATCGAGCCGTGCCTGAGCCTGATTGAGGCTGCGTGGAAAATTGGCTTTCCAAGCTTGAATGCTGGATGTCGCTTAGTCTGGGGATGAAGGTCAACTCTTCTTTGGTATCTGCGCCGTTGTTTCCTTCCGTCGTCATTACAAGAGCCTTTTCGATATCTGCAAGGGCTGTGGCCAGTGCGTCACAGCGGTCATAGCAGTCTGTGAGTTGGTAGTCACAAAGAGCCTGCAATGGTCGGCGACTGACAGGAGTCCTTGGATACAAGCACCTGTTAATTCAAACAGTTATTTAATTTGTTTGTTATTTTGATAATATTACAATAATAATAGAATAAATCAGATAAGCACAGTCATGGCCCTACATGCATCTAGTTACGTCTGCCGATCGACATCTCATGACAAGGGGGTTAGTTTCTAAAGAAAGTAGGTACTGCGTTGGTGGGGAAGTGAAACACAAAAACTTGGATTCATCAACTGCAATACACCTGGGAAATTTCCGAAACTTCAGTCGCTTTTCTTGATCAGTCAAAGTTTCAACCAATGGCAAAGGCTTATCTACCAGTGTGTACTACAAACCTGCAGATTCCCACAGTACGTTATTTGCTACATTCATCCTCTCATCCTTCCACGTCAAAAACTCCATCCCATTCTCTCAATTTCTTAGCATTCACTAATTTAACTTTATTTAAGCACCGTTAAAAACATCAGACCTTAAATTTACAAATGAAACTAAATTTTTAAAAACCAGCGAACTCTAAACTAAGTAGATATTCTAACTACAAAATATAACTACTGGAATTACTCGTTCCCAATTAACTAATAACAAAAGATGTACAAAAGAATGCCTGCTCTTATGAATGCCGTGCATTGACTGTAATTAACCACTGTCATCGAAGAAACGGCTGCATCCGGATTTGAAGCTAGCCGGAGAGAGTTTATGCTTGCCGCAGCCTGAAAGGTAGGCTATTCCACAGCACCGCACTACTGTAGCTGAAGCTGTTTTCTAGAAAGTTGGTGCGGGGCAGTGGAATAGTTAGCTTGCCCTCACAGTCCCTTAGGGTATAACTCGAAATGTCACTACGATCGGTGAACTTTGATTGCAAATACTCTGAGGCAAACCATAGTGGCTGTTTGAATTTTCCGCTGAACATCTAGTTTTTTCAGGCCAAGTATTTTAAAAAGATTGTCGACATTAGTGTCATAAGAAGAGAAGGTTAAGATTCACGCAGCACGATTTTGTAGTTTTTGCAGCTTAGTGGAAAGAGTTTTGTTGAAATTCCCCCAAACGACGCTACAATAATCAAAGTGGGGTTGCACAAGTGCGTTACAGATGCATAGGAGCGTTTCAAAAGGAACAAACGATCTACTTCGCTTTAAGGCACCAATGCCAGAAGCGATCTTTCTAGAACTTTTATCAATGTGTAAGCTCCACGATCTTCTATATACACTAAGAGATTTAGTAGATGCAACTTGATTTATCGAGCCTCCATCAATAGTGATAGACGGGGATCTGCTGAACGTACCCAACTTTTGCCTAAATCCGATCAACAAAAACTCGGTCTTAGACTTATTAAGAGTGAGTTTATTTGCAACTAGCCGTTCACTAACCTTAGCTAGATCCTTATTCAGACCCTGTTCTAAGTGTGTAATGTCGTTACTGGCAAAAGTCAAGAACGTGTCATCAGCGTACATCCTAGGTTGTGAATTGGAGAGACAGTTAGGCAAATCGTTAATATAGAGTACAAAAAGAACAGGACCTAGGTTCGTCCCCTGTGGAATGCCACAAGTTAGGTGCTGACTGTCCGAGGGAGAACCGTTTACAAAGCATTTTTGTTGACGACTATTCAAATGTAATTTGAACCAGGTATACGAGGTATTTTGAACACCGTAGGCTTTTAATTTAGATAACAGGGTGGCGTGATCGACGGTGTCGAAAGCTTTCTTCAGATCTAGGAAGACCACGGCATTAACATTGCACCCTTGTTGATATTGAAAGCCCAATCATCGCTGGCTTCAAGCAAGGCTGTAGCAGTGGAGTGAGGTGATCGAAACCCCGACTGATTAATGGAAATTAGATTATTATGAAGTAAATACTCATAGAACTGATCATAAAAGACCCTCTCGAAAACTTTAGCAACAATTGGAATTCTAGAAATGGGGTAGTAATTATTTAGATCGGAACGTTCTCCTTGTTTCAATAGAGGAATAACTTTGGAGCATTTCCACTCTTCGGGAAAAACACCAGAGGCAATAGATCTATTAAAATAAAACAAAGAGAACTAGCGATTAAATCCGCGCACTCACGAAGAAATCGTGCAAAGATTTTATCTAAGCCCGCCGCCCGTCGCCTTAGATTTAGATAGTTTAGACAACAGAGGAAAGACTTTTGAACAATCAATTGTTTTAAGTTCGAATCTATCTCCAGTCAAGAAAGCCCAATGGGAATTTTAAACGGCTGTTCTGACCCACCCCACCCCCAAGTTAACAAATGTTAGCGCGATCCGTATTCATACGAACCGTCGTGACGAAAAGTGTGACTGTGTGACACAATATTTTGACTATAGCGTTACTGGGTGACGCAATGTTTTAACTCTGATGACTCAGCTTATCTTTGTTATCGCTTTTTATTATTCTGCTAAAAAAGCAAATTTAACTCAAACGTTGCTGTCGGTATAAATCCGCCCATAACTGAAAATGCTTACACAGAGACGAGAAAATATTTACTGTTGTGCCTAGACCTTGAATACAAATAGTGAGGATAGCAGTAAAATCAAAATATAATTGTTGATAAACACGAGTCTGGAGAAAATGAAATCACCACTTCACGGTCAAACGCGTTCAGTCATATCTCATGACGTGATGTTTAAATCTGGATTGCCAACCCGGGAATCCCCTTACAAGGTAAACAAGTTGACTCGGAATTCGTAACGATTTAGTTAAATTGAAAATTGAAAAGATCTTTTCTAAACACAAACAAAAGGTTTGGAAACGAAAAAAGGTAAAACCAAGCAAACTAAATATGTGCTAGAATTACAAAATTCAGAGTAGTACTTTCTCTTCTCTGTGATGTAACGATCCCGCTATCATAAAGTTATTAAACGTGCGTGCGGTCGCCATGGCGACAGCCGGTTAAAAATACAACAAAGAGAACTACATACATACTTTATTATTAATTAATCTGCGCACACACGAAGAAGTCGTGCAGAGATTTTATCCCAGCCCGTTGCCTTAGATTTACATAGTTTAGACAACAGAATAAAGACTTTTGAACAATCAATTGTTTTAAGTTCGAATCTATGTTCAGTCTCCTTTAGCTAGTCTAAAATCAAAACAAAATCAAATATCAAATCAAATTTTTTATTGAGACACGTAGCACCCAGGAGTACGTAAGTTCTCGCTAAAACGTGTACGTGTAAAAGTCTAAATGCGGCGAGCTGTTCCCACTGACTTGGATGTCATTAATAACTTTTAACCCAATAGCAATCGACGTTTATGTAGTGATGACTCCGATTTTTCCAACAGATCAGAGGAAATGTGCCAATTTTTTCAAGAGAGTGTCTATCCTGACTCTGTTCTCAACACCGCTCAACACTATGCTCAACAGACTGATCGGCAGTCAGCATTCCAAACGTCACACCACACAACCTCACAGCCAAAAACGTCATTTTAAAGAACTTTAAATTACTCCAAAATGACAACGAAACAGATGAAATCCTTTCACAGCCCCCACTGATTTAATTTAAACGCTACAAAAACATAGAGAACTTTCTAGTTAGAAGTGTGCTTAAATCTGACGATCAACCCGGTACTTTTAAGTGCGAGCGGAAACCATGGGAGTCTTATCATTTCATTCGCAATGCGGACAAAATAACAGGACCCAAGCGATCTGTTAAAAACACTGATCGCTCTACGTGCACCTCCGCAAATGTTAAGTATTGCATAACATGCACTTTATGCGAAAAGATTGGCGAAACAGGGAGGAGACTAGCCGACCGTTTCCGCGAACACCTACGAGACGTCGAAATAAATGACAAGGACGCATCCAAACCAGTCGCTCGACACTACTCCCTGATCATTCTAGCCAACACATGACAGTCCGCGGCCTTTCCCTACATCAGAGTATCACGGAAAGCCGTAAAAATCTAGAACAACAATCCATTTTTCAAATTTTTCAAACCGGTACACTTAATCCCCACGGTATCAACCACCACATTTCATTCAACTTATTTATATTTGTCTTTTTAAGTTGCCATGTTCCTACCAATAGTGTAGCTACACCGTTCTCCACAGAAACCAAGTGCAACCCGCAATTCCTTTATTCGCTCTGATGAAGGGCTAACGCTCGAAACGTCAGCTTTCAATTTCTCTACGGTGGCCGAGCTACCTAGCATTATCAACTCAGTTGATAAATCCAAATTTTTGACATCACATGACAGTTCAATCCAGTATTTCAGCTTGACAAACACCTACGACGCCATGGAATCCTGCGTACAAAACATACTGGTACTGTTGCTCGATTTTTTATTGCTTTAAGCACCTCTGCAAGAAAGGCCGAGATGTGATGGCAAGATAAAATGTATAAAAAAAGACGATTTCATCTGAGCTCCCATCGGCACAACTCACTTCTGATGTTACCTGTGCGTCTATTACAGTAGTTAAGGCCGGGATGATTGTATGCTTACAACAATACCTCAGCCACTATCCACTGTAGTATCTTTAATTTATTTATGATATTATAGCACAATGGATACCTGACTTAACCTTTAGTTAATTTACCTTTTGTAAAACGAGAGAAGATTGACTCACCTACGCCAACTGATAAGGAAATTCTTTTCTGTTTCAAAACGATCTGCTGTCCAGGATTTGTATCATGTATTGACAGGTTCACGGGTATGGAACACTTACCACAACTGCCCTTGACGCGGTTCAGGTGATTTGTGTTCCAGCCACTTTGTGAAAATCGTCTCGTACTACTGACACCTGGCGTTTGTACGTTCTTTTAGCCGTCCTACTACATCTAAGAACTTTCAAAAGCCTTTGTTTCCACAAGAGAGCGAGCGAAAGAGAGAGAGAGACGCGAACATGGGCAAGCCTGTAGCGTACACATGGGTGACAAATATCGGATCCACACTACCCAACCTGTTTTCGTTCTGTCTTGGAAAATCAGAAAAGGTACGTGTAGCAGCTTAAGTGTTATATGCCGCTTCTGTACGCTACAAATCTGTAAATTTTGTAAACGGGTTCATTTCGTAGGATTTTCCATTACAAGCTAATCAGATTTTCTTTATTCAATCTGTACGATGTCTACGTATTGCAATGGTGCACAGGTTTTTCGAGACGAAATTATGTTCACTTCAGTTCCCCCACCCACCCACCCACCCACACAAAAAATGATTTTGACACCATTTCTAAATATGCACACATGTCTGCAATGCAGAACGGTTTTTGTCTTCTCTCTTCAACAAAATGTCAAACTATAGCATTACTCGGAAAAACACTGGACCGTGTGACTTATCCTTTCTGTTACGTGTAAAGGGGATTTGGAGGAGAGCCTGTCATAAAAGTGAAAGTTGGGTATTACTGTGAAATACACACAAAAAATTGAAAATTGTATTTCTTTTATCTTTTACATGTAACAGCTAGCGAGAATTTCATATCACTTGATATGTCAGTTACAACCTTTTATCAGGAGCATCACGCATTACAGTAACAAGTTGTGGCACTAGCTCCTGTCAGGATGATACGCTTTGTCTCGTGTACTTTCTTGAAACGCTCCTAGTAAGTTAAAATATTCGGAAAAACTGGAGAATTTCTTTTCCAATTTTAAGTCCTTACTGTCATGGGAGAGCATTCCTTTCAGAAACAAGCGATGGTTTAATTTATCACAATTGGTGAAATATTACTTACTGTACAATGCAGCGTGTTTGGTAACTTAATGCACCGCTTTCCGCTAACTTTAGCCTCTTTCTCACATACACGAATTTTCATACGGTCGATCACGATTTTGGAATTTTTAAAAATCGCAGTGACGTCGGGACGAAATTCGTGGTCGACCGTAGCAATTCGTGGTGCGCCTATCGGGGCCGTGACGACACCTGAAAGGACCACGATGTTTTTGGACATGTCCAAAAAAATCGTGGTGCATCATAGCACAAACAAATTCTTATACAAACGCAACACCTTCGTAGTAGCATCGTAGTACCACCGTAGCGTTGCCGTGGTCGACCGCAACAGCATCTTGGAGATTCGTGATCGATCACATTGGACACCTCACCGACGGCAAGCCAAGACTACGCCACGATGCCAGGACGATGCCACTACGATGGCTCGACGACCTAGCTCGATCTAGCAAGCTACTGACAAGACGTCAACAAGAACCAAATTCACTTCCTGTTCAAAAACCCTGTTCACTTCCTGTTTGTACCACGTGACTACATGGATCATGGGAAAAGTGACACTGGCGTCTTGGCACATCGTAGTGAAGCCGTATTGTAGTCGTAGTACCCTCTTCCTTATTCGTTGTGAGCCGTGACCAATCATAATGATATCGTAACTGTACCTAAGTCATTCGCGGCAATGCCGTGGCAATGCCGTGGTAATGCCGTATAATTACCGTACCACATCATGACGTCGTCTTGCTAGCGTCTTATTACCTTCTTCACAAGACGTGGCACTCGAGTGACCTTGAAATTTCGCGCGCAAATTGCCACGGTAGACTGCGATTTTTAAAAATTCCAAAATCGTGATCGACCGTACGAAAATTCGTGTATGTGGGAAAGGGGCTTTTGTCTTCTCTGCTCTGCAAACTGACAGACTACAGCATCAGATGGACAACTGCTCGACTGCACTCAAGAGTAGTCATCCATTTTAAGTGGTAAGCAGAGTTTGGATCGATTAATCCTGAGTTTTCGTTCGCGTGTGAATACATAAATGAAGGTCAACAACACAGTAATGTGCTAATTATTTCAAATGTTACTAAAACTTCTTAGATTCCTTTGACGTCGTGTGAAATGCTCGCTGAAAAACCCGAACTAATTTTTAGTTGTCGTATAAAAAGAGTATTTGAACACTTTATAACCTGAAAAAGAGCTCGATTGGAGAATGGCCAGTTTGAAATTATAAGTTGAAACTCATTTTTCTAGAACTGCTGTCATATCTTCCTCAAAGAATGAGGTATCTCGGTGTCAGAAGTACCCTCTAGAGCCGAACACCAGGCATAGATAAACTGTAAATTAAATAATTTTAACATTAGGTGTCCCAACCCCGATGATATTGCGTTTTCTACTCAGGCGAACGCGTTATTGTGAATGGTAATTTTTGCCAATTAATTTGGCTATTTTTTGGCAGCAAGAGCACAAAATCAGTTTTCTCAAATAATATCGAATTTCTGCCGTATTTCGTAAAAAACCTCGAAACCTTTGCAAAGTCACTAAAATCTCTCTACAAACTCAAAATCAAGGCAGGTCATTTTTTGACCGTGGCCACGCCTTGCCGATATTTCTGTGCATTCGCTCCGAAACACATTACGAACTAGCATGGTGAAGGCCACTGAACCTCAATTCGTGCGCAAAGTTTGTATTCAAATTTCGATTTACCGGGAAGACGTATGCATGCACGTACGAACGGGGTACATGCCAAGGCCATCACAGTTCATTTGCATAGATTTACCAATTTAACAACTATGGTGCTTCACTCTTGCGGTTATTTCAGTTAGCTTTGTGTCAGGCAAAATAGAACTGTTATTTTCTTTTCGTTCTTTGTTTTTTTTTTTGTTTGTCTTGTTTTTTCTTTCATAACATTTTTTCTCTCAAAAACTTTAATGTAAAAATATCGGAATCGATTTTGAACTTTGACCAAACTTACATTCCAAAGCTTGATTTCCAAACGAATTCAATACTTTGGTTAATGTAAAAGTACCGGAAAATATTTTGCTAGGGACCAGTGATCATTGAAAAATATGGTGTTCATCCTGCTTACGTGTTAAGGAAACTTCATGCTAATTTCATGTGGAATGTAACCCCGTCCCCCGTCTTTTGAGGAGAGGAGGGGGGAGCGGGCAGTACGTTCAAGAGTCATTTGAAAAATTGATTTGCAAGCGGGATAGAAAATAATTTTCCATGGATAAGACTGTTCCCCCTGCCCCAATTAAAGATGGGCGGTCCTACATTTGAAGACCTGCTCCAAACTTACAGATAGATTAAAGATGACGGAGAGGGAGAAACGTCTGTGATGAGGGTTCTAAGGTTGTTTGAGCTCAGATCGCTAAAAAGAAGGCAAATAAGAACTATAGCAAAAATTTTCCTGCCATACCCTGAGTAGTATTTCAATTTAGCTTTGTCTAAGACTATGTAAGACTGTCAGAACCTTGATCCAATTTCCTTTTAAAGCTTGATTTCCAAACAAATTCAGTGTTGGGTTAACGTAAAAGTATCGGAAATAGAGCTTGCGATTATATTCACTTGTTCCGGATTTATTTTTTCACCGATATAGAGGCGTCATGAAAGAGTGTCCAATACCAAGTTGTGACACTTTTTTTATTTTCAAAAAAGGCTAACTCAATCCTGGTACGCGAGAAAAGAAACCTGATGTGTTTGAATAGGACCAAATTTAAACTTTAAGAAAACATCGAGGCAAGTTATCTATTTAAATGTTAATACAGTCAGCGGAAAGTACTGGGTGCAAGGTCGGAATGAATTTGAGCAAGGTTGCAAGAGGACTACAAAGAGAAGGATCAAGAAGTTAAGAGAAGCCCAAAGAGGGACAAGAGAGAATAGGCTAATGGTATCGCCCAAGAAGCGGGAAATGCTGCGAAGCTTGGGCATATGCAGGGTGTCTATAATTCTACACGGAGATTATGTAATGAGCCACCAAAGAAGAAACAAGGAAGGAAAGATGTTGACAAATGAGGAGGAGGTGCAACAAAGGTGGAAAGAACATTTTGCAGAAGTGCTGAACAGACCACATCTAGAACAAGCAGCTGAAGTACCTTCTAAAGTGGAGACGATACAGGAAATACCTTCAGGCCTATTCATTTTATTTGTTGTTGTTGCTGTTGTAACTGTTATCGCTTAGCTTCGACTCTGTCATCTTCTGTTACACTTATTCATTTGCATCCTGAATAAACCTTATTGTATTGCATTGTATCACTAAGGCCGAGATCAGGAGCGCTATCATCAGCATGAGTGCAGGAAAAGCACCTAAAGTAGACGGTATAACACCAGAACTCCCCCTAAGCTGTCTTAACATCAACAGTTAATGTACTTCATGACCTTTTTCGTGCGATATGGTATGTTGCCTGTTGTTGAAAAAGTGATAGGCAAGGTGTTGATTAGAAGAATGTCTGATGGTGTTGACGAAAAGTCAAGGAAGGAACAGGCAGGCTTTCGGAAAGGAAGGAGTACGATAGAGCAAATCTTTGTTCTTAGGAAAATCGTGGAGCAAGCCCTTGAATGGAATTCCGGCCTGTATCTATGCTTCGTCGATTACGAAAAAGCAATAGACAGTGTCCACAGGGAAACCCTGTGAAAGATTATGGAGAGCTGTGGGGTCCTGCAGAAGCTTATTAAGATGGTTAACGCGATGTAATAAATTAAAGATCTATTAGCCAATGCAAGTTACAAACGAGGAGATAAGAAGAAGAGTAGGGATCAAGAAGACCATAAGTAACCAAGTGGCAAGGAGGAAATGGACATAGCTAGGCTTTGTCCTCAGAATGGATTACCACTCAAACCCACGCATTGCCATCACCTGGGTTCACGAAGAGAAAAGGAAGTGGGGTCGACCACGAGAGACATGGAGAAGGACAGTGGAAAGGGAGCTTAAGGCCAGTGGACTAAAAACATGGGCAGAGGCAGCGTCAGCAGCAAAGGATAGAATACCCCGAGAGGAGAGAATATGCGGCCCAATTCCCCACTTGGGGACAAAGGGAAATTGATGTTGTTGATGATGACAGTCAGGGGAAACTTGGTTCAACACAAAATGTGGCAATGTTTGTGTGACCTCCACAAATAGCGCAAGTTCACATTACCGTGTATTAAAAGTAGTAGGAAAAGGTGAAAAGGAGGACGTATAACACGGAAAACTGAATTTTACTTACAGCTGAACCAGATTTGTCAGGTTGCCAAAAACTCTCTCAGGTAAAAACTCAATAGCATTTGAATCTAAATCCCTAATAAAAGTAAAGACCCCACAGAAAAAAATGAAACATCGCAGTTGAAATGTGTTTTAAAGATTCTGAGCAGGAGATCACGTTAAAAGGACGCTGTTGCGTTGTCCTTTATTGTTTGAAGTAGGGGGTACGAAATGCAAAAAGTAGCGATCGTTGATGAGCCAAATTGGCATTAGTTATGCGTTTAAAGCTCATACATCTTGCAAATCTGATCCGATTTTCTTTATTTAGGCATCTTTTATACGATCTTGTCGTGTGGCAAACTAAGCAGAAAATGAGACTAACGTATTTAAAGGACTCTAACCACCACAACACTGTGATAAGTAACGCACTTTAAAAGGCTGCTTATTACCAAGCATTATGACATTTAGTGAATATTTTGCTAATATTCTAATACGGGGGCTGTTTTGGTCAAAACAATATTTGCTACAACCCTGCGGATTAAAACCCAGCTATTTCTGAGCATAATGTTAAAGTATATCATGCTGGATCCTGCTAAAAGACGGCATGTTACCATGTAACTAAGTACAAACGGATTTCATAGCCAAGTGAACCATCTGATTATATTTTAGGAAGATAAGTGCATGGTTTACAGAAAAAACGACAAACGTACAGAAGCCGTAAACGTGTAAGACTTGAAAATGCACCATCGGACAAGTTGTTAATGTTGTTAGACCTCAGCCACCTGTACAAAGGCAAAAATGTTTATAGCAGAAAAAAATTAGAACAACACAATTGCGAGTATTTTTTTTATCATAAATGTAATTTAATACTTAATCCAAGTGACAAAACAAGTGGATGGCAACGTTTAGAGTAAATAAATAGCT
The DNA here is from genome assembly GCA_964017195.1 of Siderastrea radians. Taxonomy (NCBI): domain Eukaryota; kingdom Metazoa; phylum Cnidaria; class Anthozoa; order Scleractinia; family Rhizangiidae; genus Siderastrea; species Siderastrea radians. The sequence continues at coordinate 611,517 of CAXHKT010000379.1, forward strand.
AAACTGGCTTAACAGATAAGTACCTAAATAACGAAAATGATGAAAATTCAAAGCCACCCTTGCATTCGAAAGATAATGTCCAAACAAACAAACAAGGCGAAGAACCCAAAGAAAAATAAAGTAAACACTTATATTGTGATTTGAACCACAATTCGCACGCAAAGTTTGTATTCAAATTTCGATTTACCGGGAAGACGTATGTATGCACGTACGAACGGGGTACATGCCATGACCATCAAACCGGCTTGATTTGCATAGATTTACCAATTTCACAGCTATGGTGCTTCACTCTCGTGGTTATTTCAGGTAGCTTTGTGTCAGCCAAAATAGAACTGTTATTTTCTTTGTGTTTGTTTGTTTTGTTTTTTCTTTCAAACCATTTTTTCTCTCAAGAGCTTTAATGTAAAAATATTGGCATAATAATAATAATAATAATAATAATAATAATAAACTTTATTAACGTGTCTTAAAATATCTAGCTTACACTAAAGTAAGCTAATTGGGGACACCTATCTATACCTATCTAAAGTAGTAAAAATATATAAAATATTACAATATATACAATATAAAATATAAAATATAATATCACATCAACCTATAGTGATAAAACCCCAAATGTTCAGAAAATCAAAAGTCACTAATTACTACATAGAGGACAGTTGTGACATCCTTCCTCCAGTAACGCTTCGAGATTCTTTTTTCTAATAGTGTTCTTAAAACTATTTAACGAATTAGAATTTCTAATTTCTTTATCCAATTTGGACCAGAGCATCGGACCAAGGTACTTTATGCTGTGTTTACCATAAGAAACTGTGTTATACCTAGGTATCACAAAATCACTGTTTCTCAAATTATACCTACTGTTATTCTTTTGAAACAGATCCTGCACATAAGATGGGCAGAGTTCATTTTTTACTTTGTACATTAAGATGGCAATGTCCTGTAGACGTCGATTCTTCATTGCTCTAGACGTCGATTCTTCATCGATTTTGAACTTTGACCAAACTTACATTCCAAAGCTTGATTTCCAAACGAATTCAATACTTTGCTTAATGTAAAAGTACCGAAAAAATTTTTGCTAGGGACCAGTGGTCATTGAAAAATATGGCGTTCATCCTGCTTATGTGTTAAGGAAACTTTGCTAATTTCATGTGGAATGTAACCCCCGTCTTTTGGGGGGAGGAGGGGGGGGGGGCGGGCAGTACGTTTAAGAGCCATTTCAAAAATTCATTTGCGACCGGGATAGAAAATAATTTTCGATGGATAAGACTGTTCCCCCTACCCCAATTAAAGATGGGCGGTCCCTCATTTGAAGACGTGCTCCAAACTTACAGATAGATTAAAGATGACGGAGAGGAAAAAACATCCGTGGTGAGGGTTGTAAGGTTGTTTGAGCTCAGATCGCTAAAAAGAAGGCAAATAAGAACTATAGCAAAAATGTCCATGCCCCATGACCTGAGAAGCATTTCACGGTAGCTTTGTCTCGGGCCTAATAGAGTAGTTAATTTCCTTTTGTTCTTTTTTTTGTACCATAATTTTTTCTCTCCAGAACTTTTATGTAAAACTGTCAGAACCTTGATCCAATTCCCTTTTAAAGCTTGATTTCCAAATAAATTCAGTATTTGGTTAACGTAAAAGTATCGGAAATAGAACTTGCGATTATATTCACTTGTTCCAGATTTATTTTTTCACCGATATAGAGGCGTCCATGAAAGATTGTCCAATACCAAGTTGTGACACTTTTTTTATTTTTAAAAAAAGGCTAACTCAATCCTGGTACGCGAGAAAAGAAACCTGATGTGTTTGAATAGGACCAAATTTAAACTTTAGAAACATCGAGGCAAGTTATCCATTTAAATGTTAATACAGTCAGCGGAAAGTACTGGGCGCAAGGTCGGAATGAATTTGAGCAAGGTTGCAAGAGGACTACAAAGAGAAAGATCAAGAAGTTAAGAGAAGCCCAAAGAGGGACAAGAGAGAATAGGCTAATGGTATCGCCCAAGAAGCGGGAAATGCTGCGAAGCTTGAGCATATGCAGGGTGTCTATAATTCTACACGGAGATTATGTAATAAGCCACCAAAGAAGAAACAAGGACGGAAAGATGTTGACAAATGAGGAGGAGGTGCGACAAAGGTGGAAAGAACATTTTTCAGAAGTGCTGAACAGACCACATCTAGAACAAGCAGGTGAAGTACCTTCTAAAGTGGAGACGATACAGGAAATACCTTCAGGCCTATTCATTTTATTTGTTGTTGTTGCTGTTGTCACTGTTATCGCTTAGCTTCGACTCTGTCATCTTCTGTTACACTTATTCATTTGCATCCTGAATAAACCTTATTGTATTGCATTGTATCACTAAGGCCGAGATCAGGAGCGCTATCATCAGCATGAGTGCAGGAAAAGCACCTAAAGTAGACGGTATAGCACCAGAACTCCCCCTAAGCTGTCTTAACATCAACAGTTAATGTATTTCATGACCTTTTTCGTGCGATATGGTATGATGCCTGTTGTTGAAATAGTGATGGGCATGGTGTTGATTAGAAGAATGTCTGATGGTGTTGACGAAAAGTCAAGGAAGGAACAGGCAGCCTTTCGGAAAGGAAGGAGTATGATAGAGCAAATCTTTGTTTTTAGGAAAATCGTGGAGCAAGCCCTTGAATGGAATTCCGGCCTGTATCTATGCTTCGTCGATTACGAAAAAGCATTAGACAGTGTCCACAGGGAAACCCTGTGAAAGATTATGGAGAGCTGTGGGGTCCTGCAGAAGCTTATTAAGATAGTTAACGCGATGTAATAAATTAAAGATCTATTAGCCAATGCAAGTTACAAACGAGGAGATAAGAAGAAGAGTAGGGATCAAGAAGACCATAAGTAACCAAGTGGCAAGGAGGAAATGGACATAGCTAGGCTTTGTCCTCAGAATGGATTACCACTCAAACCCACGCATTGCCATCACCTGGGTTCCAGAAGGAAAAAGGAAGTGGGGTCGACCACGAGAGACATGGAGAAGGACAGTGGAAAAGGAGCTTAAGGCCAGTGGACTAAAAACATGGGCAGAGGCAGCGTCAGCAGCAAAGGATAGAATACCCCGAGAGGAGAGAATATGCGGCCCAATTCCCCACTTGGGGACAAAGGGAAATTGATGTTGTTGATGATGACAGTCAGGGGAAACTTGGTTCAACACAAAATGTGGCAATGTTTGTGTGACCTCCACAAATAGCGCAAGTTCACATTACCGTGTATTAAAAATAGTAGGAAAAGGTGAAAAGGAGGACGTATAACACGGAAAACTGAATTTTACTTACAGCTGAACCAGATTTGTCAGGTTGCCAAAAACTCTCTCAGGTAAAAACTCAATAGCATTTGAATTCAAATCCCTAATAAAAGTAAAGACCCCACAGAAAAGATGAAATATCGCAGCTGAACTGTGTTTGAAGATTCTGAGCGTGAGGTCACGTTAAAAGAGAGCTGTTGCGTTGGAAAAGGCGTTTCGCTATTATTATGAAATCCCAAGTCCGGTATTGTTTGAAGAAAGGGGTACAAAAACGCAAAAAGTAGCGATCGTTGTTGGGGCTAAATTGCTATTGGTTATGTGTTTAAAGTTGATAGATGTTGCAAACCTGATCCGATTTTCTTTATTTAGGCATGTTATATCTTGTCATGTGGCAAACTAAGCAGGAAATGAGACTAACATATTTAAAGGACTCTAACCACCACAACACTATTACACACTTATTACCAAGCATTATGACATTTAGTGAATATTTTGCTAATATTCTAATACGTGAGGCTTTTTTGGTCAAAACAATATTTGCTACAACCCTGCGGCTTAAAACCCAGCTATTTCTTAGCACAATGTTAAAATAGATAATGCTGGATCCTGCTAAAAGACGGCATGTTACCATGTAACTAAGTAGAAACGGATTTCATAGCCAAATGAACCATCCGATTATAGCGGAGCCAGCGCGCTAGCGCGTCAGCGGAGCTCCATTGCTAAGGAAATTTGGTAACCTGTGAAGCCAAAAAATTTTGGTAGTGACGTAATAGTCACGTGACCGTCCGTCCGTCCGCACCAGAGGGCTACCAATACACTTCATACACTGGATATAACCCTGTGCTGAATCGCGTGTGTTTTTGGCGCGAAATCGCATGTTGACCCGCGTTGTAGCAAAACAAGCAAAGACAACAAAAGTCAAAAACAAATTTATTAATGGAAAAAAAGTTCAAAAGAACACTTAGTTGTCTTTTTGGTGGAAGGGGAAAAGTTCAATTTAGGCGAAAGAAATTAGGCGATAAAGTTCAAGCAAAAAGTTCAAATTTGCCTCGTCGGTTCTGTTCAAACTCGATCGGCACACCGCTTGAGTTCGCAGCTTTTCGCAGCGGTTTCGACGCCAAATATAGCAGAGCTAGTGCTTTTTGGTTTTTTCTGTCCACAACCATGGTTTTTACGGCGTTTCGAGCACATTTTGCCAGGAAAAACACCAGCATTTTCATGCTGATAGGCAGCTTGTCACGAAGAAAGAAATACGTATTAAAATTAACTTCTAAAATAAAAGGCCCCTGGCCTAGTAGCCTGCGTAGCAGGCGAAAATGGGGAAGGGGAAGGGGAGCAAGGACACGGGAGAAAAATGGGGGACTGGGGGCTAGGGACGAGGGAACGCCTGCTACAAAGACCCCTATTTTTTCATTTCTGCGGCCGCCAGCGGCCGCAAAATTCTGATTGGTTAATTTTTGACAGCAAGTCCCACGAGAATCACGTAATTTGACGAGGACGTGCTGTTGGAAGATTTCAACTTGGTAGCAAAATTATCTTGAAACCAGAGCGAGAAACGGCAGTTTAGAGCTCTTCTAAAGGGAAGAGATGTTTTAGCGGTTTTGCCAACGGGATAAAGTCCTAGAAAGAAAAGATTTTGTCATTGTCAAAGAAGATTTTAAACAAGCATTGCACTGTTTCACGCGTGAATTTCAAGGCAGTGTAAATATCCCGTTATCGGAATGAAGACTCGCCTTTTGAGAACTATAAATCGGAAGAAGCCCTAAGAAATGCTCAACACTATAAGCGAAGAAATTATTCTTTGAGAACAGATGGTTGTTTTAAAGAGAAATCTGCCGTTGCAAGACATCACTCAAGCTGTTGACTTTGTAGGGAATCCATGGTAAAGTAAATTACATTTTTGATTGTAAATTTGTATTGAAATATTTATTTTTATATTTGTCCGTTTGTTCATATTATGGCTTTCGCGTAACTTTTGAAAAACATGCAGTTCGGTCAATTTAATGCCGTTCAAAATGTATCGCGGCTCTTCGCTTGCGTGTTTTAAAATTAGCTTACCCTTCCTAGAAGCGAAAATTGAACGCGTTTGGTTTTCAGAAGCAAAGGGGAGTTTATCTTAATACATCTTTTTATTGTGAAAAGCTTTGTGTCTCTCATTTCGAAAATAAGCGCCGTTGAGTGTTGTTCAATTACATAAAATGCTCTTTGATTTGAAAAAGAATTCTCATCCTAACTTTATTTTTAGACGCTTCATTGAATTCCTGCGTGAAGTCAGTCATGCAAAAAAGCGCGCGCCTGTTTCTGATTGGTGGTTGCACTGACAGTTAACTTAATTGGATTACATAAAAATCGGTGGGCGGAGATGGAAAAATGGGGGTCTTTGTAGCAGGCGTTCCCTCGTCCCTAGCTCGCAGAACCCCATTTTTCTCCCGCTCCCCTTCCCCGTTTACGCCTGCTACGCAGGCTAATGGCCTAGTGGCCTAGTCACCGACATCTCACGCCGACGAGCCGGGTTCGACACTCAGCGGGAGCAGGTACTTTTTTTTCTTTTTTTTTGTTTGTTTGTTTGTTTTTTTTTTTTTTTAATTTAACGACTTGAATGAGAGTATTTTCACAAATTAATAACTGCCAGCAAAAACAAAACAAAACAAAAAAAAAAACAAAAAACAGACAAAACAAAAAGGGAGGCTCCGCTTTTAGGCTTGGCTAAATCTATATATTATTTTAGGAAGATAAGTGCATGGTTTCCAGAAAAAACGACAAACGTACAGAAGCTGTAAACGTGTAAGAGTTGAAAATACGCCATCGGACAAGTTGTTAATGTTGTTAGACCTCAGCCACCTGTACAAAGGCAGAAATGTTTATAGCAGAAAAAGACTAGAACAACAGAAATGCAAGTATTTTTCTTATCATATATGTAATTTGATACTTAATCCAAGTGACAAAACAAGTGGATGGTGACGTTAAGAGTATATACATAGCTAAGCTGGCTTAACAAATAAGTTCCTAAATAATGAAAATGATGAAACTTCAAAGCCACTCGTGCACTCAAAAGATAATAAGCAAACAAACCAAAAAGGCAAAGAACCGAAAGAAAAATAAAGTAAACACTTAGATCGTAATTTGAACCGGCACCTTTAGCGAGACCCGTTTGAAAAACATTACGAACTGGCATGGTGAAGGCCACTGTGTTACATTTCGCGAGCAAAGCTTGTATTCAAATTTAGATTTACCGGGAAGACGTATGTATGCACGTACAATCGGGGTACAATGCCAAGACCATCAAAAGTGATTTGCATAGATTTACCAATTTCACAACTCTCGTGGGTATTTCAGGTAGCTTTGTCTCAGCCAAAATAGAGCTGCGATTTTGCAGAAACAAATTGGCGCGCTTTTATTTTTCTTCAGAAAGGGCTAATTCAATCCTGGTTCGTGAGAACGAAATCGAGCAAGTTTGAGTGGAGTAGACTTTATAAAAGAATCTTTGAAACAAGTTATGGACTTAACTGTCATTACAGTTAGCAAAAACGTGGCTCAACACAAAATGCGGCAATGTTTGTCTGACCTCCACAAATAGCACAAGTTCACATTATCGTGTATTAAAAGTAGTAGGAAAAGGTGAAAAGGAGGACGTATAACACGGAAAACTGAATTTTACTTACAGCTGAACCAGATTTGTCAGGTTGCCAAAAACTCTCTCAGGTAAAAACTCAATAGCATTTGAATTCAAATCCCTAATAAGAGTAAAGACCCGACAGAAAAAAAGAAATATCGCAGTTGAACTGTGTTCGCAGATTCTGAGCGTGAGGTCACGTTAAAAAAGATAGCTGTTGCATGCGTTGAAAAGGCGTTTCGGTATTATTATGAAAACCCAAATCCGGCATTGTTTGAAGAAGGGGGTACAAAAATGCAAAAAGTAGCGATCGTTGTTGAGGCTAAATTGCCATTGGTTATGCGTTTAAAGTTGATAGATGTTGCAAACCTGATCCGATTTTCTTTATTTAGGCATGTTATTGCTTGTCATGTGGCAAACTAAGCAGGAAATGAGACTAACGTATTTAAAGGACTCTAACCACCACAACACTATGATAAGTAACGCACTTTAAAAGGTTGCTTATTACCAAGCATGATGACATTTAGTGAATATTTTGCTAATATTCTAATACTTGAGGCTTTTTTGGTCAAAACAATATTTGCTACAACTCTGCGGCTTAAAACCCAGCTATTTCTTAGCACAATGTTAAAGTAGATAATGCTGGATCCTGCTAAAAGACGGCATGTTACCATGTAACTAAGTAGAGACGAATTTCATAGCCAAGTGAACCATCCGTTTATATTTTAGGAAGATAAGTGCATGGTTTCCAGAAAAAACGACAAACGTACAGAAGCTGTAAACGTGTAAGAGTTGAAAATACGCCATCGGACAAGTTGTTAATGTTGTTAGACCTCAGCCACCTGTACAAAGGCAGAAATGTTTATAGCAGAAAAAAAATAGAACAATAGAAATGCAAGTATTTTTCTTATCATATATGTAATTTAATACTTAATCCAAGTGACAAAACAAGTGGATGGTGACGTTAAGAGTATATACATAGCTAAGCTGGCTTAACAAATAAGTTCCTAAATAATGAAAATGATGAAACTTCAAAGCCACTCGTGCACTCGAAAGATAATAAGCAAACACTTAGATCGTAATTTGAACCGGCGCCTTTAGCGAGACCCGTTTGAAAACATTACGAACTGGCATGGTGAAGGCCACTGTGTTACATTTCGCGAGCAAAGCTTGTATTCAAATTTAGATTTACCGGGAAGACGTATGTATGCACGTACAAACGGGGTACATGCCATGACCATCAAAAGTGATTTGCATAGATTTACCAATTTCACAACTCTCGTGGGTATTTCAGGTAGCTTTGTCTCAGCCAAAATAGAACTGCTATTATTTTCACTTGTTTGAGATTTTTTTCTCCGATAGGTACGTATTCATCAACGATTTTGTAAAAACAAATTGGCGCGCTTTTATTTTTCTTCAGAAAAGGCTAGTTCAATCCTGGTTCGTGAGAACGAAATCGAGCAAGTTTGAGTGGAGTAGACCTTATAAAAGAAACTTTGAGACAAGTTATGGACTTAACTGTCATTACAGTTAGCAAAAACGTGGCTCAACACAAAATGCGGCAATGTTTGTGTGACCTTCCACACAAATAGCACATTTTAAAAATAGTGTATTAAAGATAGTAGAGAAAAGTTAAAATGGAGTCGTATAACAAGGGGGACGACATTTTACTTACAGACCAACCGGATTTGTCAAGTTACCAAAAACTCTCTCAGGTAAAAACTCAATAGAATTTGAATTCAAATCCCTAAGAAAAGAAAACACCCCAAAGAAAAGATAAGCTATGGTACCTAACCTCTAATTTCAAGGATTCATGACATGAGGTTAAAAGTTAGCAGTTGCATTGGAAAAGGCGTTTCGGTGTTTTTAATAAAAGTTCGACATCGTTTGAAGAGGAGGGGTAAGAATATGCAAAAATTAGTAATCGATGGTAAGGCCAAATTGCCATTGATTATGCCCGAAGAGCTCATCCCTCTTAAATGATTTTCCTCATTAAAGCAAGTTTTTGACGATCGTTGCACGTGGCAAATTAAACAGTAAAACTATTGAAAGGACGCAAACCACCATAACACTACAACAAGCAGAAAAGAAAAGACTTTTTTGGCAAGAATATTGACAGTAAATATTTTGCTAATGTCAGCGAACCATCTGATTATATTTCAGGAAAATAAGTGCGTGGTTTGAAGGAAACTGACAAACGTACAGAAGCCATAAATGTGGAAGATTTGAAAATACACCATCGGGCAAACTGTGAATATTGTTCGACCTCAGCCACCTATAAAAAGAAGCAATATTTCAGCAAAAACAAACAGTAGAGCAACAGGAATTGGAGCACATATCTCATGATTAATGTACCTCGATACTTAGTCCAAATGACAAAATAAGTAGAAAGAAACTTTAAGTAATACATAGCAAGGCGTGCCTAATAGAGGGGCCACCAGCTGACGAAAATGACAAAAATTCACAGCTACTCGTACACTCGCAAAGATGATTTAATTGCTCCGTAAACATGCAAACAAACCAAAAAGACAGACAACCAAACAAAAAAAATAAACAAAATACTTAGATTGTGACTTGAACCAGCACACTTAGCGCGACCCATTTGA
>CAXHKT010000379.1:623510-646950 GCA_964017195.1 Siderastrea radians
GGATACTTTAAAAGCTTCAGAAAAATAGTTCAGAGTGTGTTCTATAAAACGCCCGAGTAATACTTCGCGGGCAAAATAATTGCCATTTTCTCTTCATAATTTTATTTGTGCTTCAAAGATTCCGAAACATTTTTTGGGTAATTTTTACCAGTAAACTGGCTGATGCCGGGGCAATATTATTTATTTATCAAAGTTATTTCGCGGTTGACAGAACTTAACAGCCAGCGGGATGCATACGTATCAGTGAAAACTGCGTATTTACCGGGATAAGTACTCTTCTTGAACTTAATTAGCTTTCAAGAATGCTATATGAAGAGACGGCGGTGAAAGTCTTGCTGAATTCTTCTCTTTGAACAAAAATAAGTCAACTTCACCGTTTCCTCAGCGGTCCGCATTGTGTTTTTGTCTTTATGTTTTCCCTTGTTGTTTTTCATGCTTGGCGAATAATTACACCTGGAATGGATACCTCCAAGTGCAAACTGCAGCTACATGTCTTTTACGATGCATCTGAAATTGGCTACGGTGCATCAACGTACTTGAGAGCTGAGGATCCAGTTGGCTCCATCCACTGCTCATTCATCATGGGAAAGGCGAGAAATGCGCCTGTTAAGTTCCCAAGCATTCCAAGGCTTGAACTACAAGCTGCTGTCCTTTCTACGCGCCTGAATAAGATGCTGAGAGAAGAGGTAGATCTGTGCATTCAAGGCACTAAGTACTGGACAGACAGCGAAATAGTGCTTCACTACTTGAACAATGAGAAGAGTTCGCGACTGGAATCACGTGCCGGGCACCTTAAATCCAGCTGATGATGTTTCACGTGGTTTGAATCCCTCAGAGCTTAACTCAAACCACCGCTGGTTAAGAGGACCAGAGTTCTTCTGACAGCAAGAATCTCTCTGGCCAAATGCAAGGCTTACAGAAGTCCCTGGCGATGCTTTGGAATTGAAGATGGTAGCCCATGCCAACCATACTTGCTTAAACATCAGTCCCAGAGGTCAAGAGCAATTCCTTCAGCAACGTCGGCCGAAGATATGCAACGGGTATTCAGCAGTTTCTCTGACTGGAACCGGCTTAAACGTCAAGTGGCCTGGCTGATTCGCTTCATTAAATTCCTTCACAATCGGATGATGGTCCGGAGTGGACACTTGACCCTAGAAGATTATGATGCCGCTACTATCTCCATTGTGCGAGTCATCCAGTGTTCAGCCTACACCTAAGAAATCAAAGACCTAAAGGCTAAGGGTCAAGTCAAGTCATCCAGTAGCGTCGGAAGTCTGAATCCAGTGCTTGGTGACAATGGTATTTTGAGAGTCGCGGGACGCATAGCATCACCTCCATTTGCTGACACAGCTAGGAATCAGATAATCCTGCCAAGAGACCATCCAGTAACAGTAATGATAGTTCGCCATATCCAAGAATCAATTGGTCACCTGGGGCGCGAGCAGCTCGTTTGAAAAGTTGGTGAGAAGCTGTGGATTACTCAGTTAAGGGTGTTGGCTCGATCTATTCTTGGACGATGTATCCGCTGCAAGAAGTTGAATGCCAAGCCAGTGATTGAGCAAGTGGCTCCTCTCACAAAGAGTCGTATGATGGCTTACCAACGCCCTTCTCCTACTCAAGAATGAATCTATTAGGCCCCCTGTACGTGAAACATGGAAGGGGGACAGCAAAACGTTGGTGTTGTCTGTTCACCAACATGAGCATCCGCGCCGTACACCTTGAGTTGGTTCAGTCTTTAAGCACAGATGACTTTATAAGGTGTCTGCGAAAGTTTGTCAATCGCAAAGGGGAGGTGACTGAACTAGGATGTGATAGAGGATCAAACGTTGCTGCTGGTAAACGAGAACTGAGGGAAGGCCTTAAGCAGTGGAATTAGCAACAATCTGACCGCGAACTGCTTCAGCGAGGATGTAAATGAGTGTTCCAGCCACCTATTGCCTCTAGTATGTCAGGTGTTTGGGAGCGCATGATACGCAGTGCTAAGAACGTACTGAAGGTAATCCTCGGAACACAAGTAGTCACGCGTACGGAACACGTTCTTCAGACTCTCCTAACAGAAGTTGAACAAGCGTTAAATGGGCGAGCCCTTACCGCCAACTCGGATGATCCTAACGACCTACTGTCACTCCCACCTGCGTGCTTTCTGATGCAGAGGAAATGTATCTGCTTCCCTCCAGGTGTGTTTGCAAAAGCAGACCAGTATCACAGAAGGAAATGGACAGGTCCAATTCCTTGCCGACTTGTTTTGGAAGCAGTGGTTGCAGGAGTATCTGCCGACCCTGCAAGTCCGAGGGAAATGGCACAGAGCCCTACCTAACCTAAAGCCAACTGCCCTTGTCCTGCTAGTCGACGATAATGCACCACGGGGACAGTGGAATCTCGCTCGTGACTTGGAAACTTACCCTGGGCCCGAAGGCATGGTACGTACAGTAAAAGTCAAGACAAAGGACTCGGTCTTCACACGGCTGATTCAGAAGCTGTGTCTATTGAAGAACGATCTTGAGAATAGTTAGACTTGGACTGGACTGACTACGTTGGGCCTCCTGATGTGATGTCGTCCCAAGGCCGGCAAGTCTAGAAGCTGAAGCACTGATCGATTATTTTGTTTTATTTTTTCCCTAGTGATATTGTAGCCCTTTTCTTTTCCTTGGACACTTCGTGCATTTTTTCATAGCGAACATTGAACATTAGTCACATGACCACGACCAGTTCAAATTTCTCAGAATCGCACCTGTTTCTTGTGCGGAGTGTTTTCTATGTAAGTAAGTAAGTAAGTAAGTAAAGTCTTTATTTAACGAGGGTAGCACTAAAATAGCATAAGAAATACTAACAAACCAGTGGCGCTCTAAAATTATTTACAATAAAATATAAAAATACACTAGAATACGAATATTAAAACTATGGATAAACTATGAGACAATATAACGAATAACAATACGAATTTTGCTGTAAATCGCCTCGTTCAGCACAGAATGTAAGCAGTTTCGCTCTTTATTCCCTTTCTCTGAATATCTTTATGTTTATTTGTCATTTGTTTCTATTTTCCGTTTAGTTTTCACCGTTTGAATCGAGTTTGTAATCGCTGCATCGAATCATCGCAAGTGTTGGTTAACCTCATTAAAGTGAATTTACTGTTGAATTTACGCGTCGAGTTACTGTGCCGCCTGAACACCGGTTCTTAAAATTTAAGTGACAAAACTACGGCAATTCTGCAAATATTCATTGAGGACACAATCGGTAATCTGTAAATTTTGACTTTTAATTGACTGAACTTCTCAGAAACCAACTGCGAGGCAAAAAGAAGAGATTTATTTGTTATAGTCTGACGGCGAAAATTTTTGAACTGCGAAAATCTGAGTTGCTGATCAACCGTCTCTACTGCAAAAATGTCTTTCCACGAACTCAGAGAAGTAATTCAGTGGATTTGAGCACTTCTTCAAATGAAATAAAGGTCAGTTTTATACAAATTTGCTTCCTAATTTTACTTTCATTAAAACTAGCTTTCTGCGTCTTTTGAATGCATTAATGGTGAAGCCATGCTCGATTCAATGAATTTGCCGGATAAAACCTTTGCCAAGCGATTAATAATTCAGAGTCTGGTAAATTTTGCCGTCGGTTACAAATACATATAATTGTCAAAAGGTGGTAAAAACTCCCCGCAAGATTTTTTTATTATTTCGCTCAGCGCTACATTTATGCCGAGTTGTGTTTTTCAGTCAGCGCGTGGTTTCTTGAAAACTCTCCCGAGAAAGGCTTATGAATGCCTTGATTGCTCCGAATTTTCTTTCTTATTGTAAAAAACAAATTGACCGCACTTTTTCATTGTCTGTACTCTTATTGATCATAGAAATGACGCCAAAAAATTTTCAAAACTTTGCAGTGAGCCCACTCCCCTCCGGCTCGTGGGTCCACTTGAGTTTTGAACATTTTATGACGTCATTTCTATAGTCAATAAGAGTACAGATAATGGAAAAGTGCGGTCAATTTGTTAATTAATGCTGAATAGTATCTTAGGCAGACCACATTTCAGGAAGTGACACATTTTCTCGAAGGCAAATACCCAACAACACACACACACACACACATAGGGTTCATGGTGCTAAGACATGACATCCAGCTGAGGCAAACTTTCCACAAAACTCATTTTAATATGTCTATCACGCAATCTCATGCCTGCGTTTATTTTATTTAAATAATTGTGTGTTGGCTGGAGATACTGTGCTAGCCTAGCTTAGATGTTAATATATATATGTTATTGAACTAACGTGAGGTCCGTATAGAGAAAATATTGGTCGAATTCCTTTTTTCGGAAGTTTATGGACCTGTCCATAAACTTCCAAAAAAAGAACAATAGGAACGAACAAGCTAGTTCAACAAAGGACGTATTATTATGGCTCTTAACAAATTCGCGAACAGGAAAGCGTATTTCTCTTAGTAAGCGCAAGCTACAAAGACGAAAGAAGTGAACAAACGATTTTCATAATGTCATTTTCGCAGAGGTTTTTGCCAAAATTATAGGCAAGAAAGCAAGAACAAGGTTTCGACTTCCTATGAAACTGTCCTCTTTTCTAAAGTATTTCCAAAACACGATTTAGTGAGATCTTTTCGTAAGCGGTCCATCTTACCGGACCATATAGGAAAATTCGGACCGCTCAGGGAACCAATCAGAAAGCTACTTTTCAGAGCGGACCAGTTCAGCCATATAATAAGTGGGCTTTTGTTGGTGTAACCTTGGGTTATTTTATTCACAGTACTTACTCTTGGTTCGCCAACCATGTGTGTTCAAGTTGTGTCGGTAGATACATGACGTAGTTTCGAGTATAAAATTTTGCACTTAGAACGCGCTCTGTTCTTTAAATAACCTTTAAATTATTTGAGACTCCGTCCAGTATTTGTATCAGGTTATGTAAGCACAAAGCGGCCTTTTTTCATTTCTTCAAGTTACTTACAATGTTACGGATTAAGTGAATTTTTTTTTTTCAGGAAGATCATTTTTATATGGTCCATTACGTCAAACATACAGATATGCCAATCTTGGAAGAGCGGAAAAAGTATCCTTTGTGAGGTTTTGAATCATGTTTGAACTCAGATCTCTGCAACGAAAATGTAAATTGAAAATTAGGCAGCGAAATGCAAACAAAATTTAAAGACAAGCCCTTACTTTCTATCCGATGCCCAGGAGACCAAATTTTTCAAATGCAATCTCGGAAGTATATAAGCTTGTATCCGGCAAACCTGAGCTATGTTATTTACTTTTTTAACAAATGAATGCTGTTTTAATTTAGCAATAGAACCTTTATTTCCTAACTACTTATTTTCTTTTACAATAAGCTTATAGTATGCTGTTTTTTAATGCCTTAAACCTAATTCTTTAACCATAATGAAGGAGCGAGAAAACAGAAATACAAGCATAGACATGCACCAACAGTAACTGATTTGTGCGTTAAATAGCGTAGCAGAGGCAGGATTAGCCCACTCGTCAATACGAGCAAGTCAGGGAACGTAGGGAGTGATGGTATAACAGGAAAAACGTTTTAGGTGATGCCATCTAGAAATGACCATTTCATTGGTTGAAAACCATCCACTTTAGCCTCTACATGTATACTATAAATAGAATTTCAGTATTGAGAGGAAGCCTTCTAATTTGAGAAAGCCTTTCACTCACAGCATCCGTAGATTTTCCAGTTTGGAAAACGCTCTACCAGGCAGTACTTCAATACGG
The DNA here is from genome assembly GCA_964017195.1 of Siderastrea radians. Classification (NCBI taxonomy): domain Eukaryota; kingdom Metazoa; phylum Cnidaria; class Anthozoa; order Scleractinia; family Rhizangiidae; genus Siderastrea; species Siderastrea radians. The sequence goes on from CAXHKT010000379.1 coordinate 629,233, forward strand.
TTTAAAGACAAATCCCTGATGAAAAGTAAATACCCGAAAAATGAAACGAAAAAAATTCTCACTTTCCAAGATTTACAGTGACCAGCAGTTTGGACTTGAATTTACTTTTTATGATGGCATATACGAAAAAAAATATTGTGGCCTTCTCTGACAAATAATACCACAACTAGACTTGACTCAACATTTAAGTCAGCAGCCTTGACGTGGTGTCAAAGCCTCCTTTACTAGACCTTTGCCACCATATCAAAGGTGGACAAAAGGGCGAAAAATTAGACCTGAATAGGGCAGTTTGCTGCCAAAGTGATATCTGAAGTCGTAGTCTCACCAAGTTTGAGAAAGGTGGTTGAAAAGTATCCACAATATAAATTTTAAAAAATCCAGAAAATCCCATACAATCATCCTTATTTTGAAAAGAGTTTTCGAAACGATTTAATTAGCTGATATTCAACTGATTAAGCTCCACGCATCCGGGCAAATTTTCTCTGACAAATTTTCTTTGACAAATGACTTGACCGGATATGCAGGTAAGCAAATTTAGAAGAACGATCAGTAATCTTTTAGGATTTCACAATTTCGAATTGTATCTTGCATGTCAGTTTCACCTTTCACCGGCTTCGCGAGCTTTCTGCGTGCCACGTATTTCTAGTTTGTACTCTCGTAAGAATCGTAATAAACGTACAAAAATAGCAATTTGATGTACTGTTCATAAATACATTGCATAAATGTATATAAATGAACAAGTAAATCAATAAATGCCTTCTCGTAAAATCTTACAGAGTTGTTGTATATGTCAAAGCACATGTAATAACGTCTGCTACTGACGTTACATTGCTGCACCAAAGAGTGTTCCACATCCTAAAACGTTCTGACCATTGATACGAACATTGAGGTCCGCAATCTAAAAGGTAAACATAAATACAGATACGTGAAGCCGCAGAACATCATGAGTTGGCTAGAATAATTGGAAAATTCGAATTTGGGCAAAAATGCATCTCTTACTTGGGAATCAAAGAACTTTGTTCTTTCAACCTATTTATTCTTGTTTTTACGTTGCCTTGTTTCCACCAGTAGCCTAGCTCCACATTTAATATACAAACCACATACAACACACTGATTCCTTGATTCACCCTGACGGAAGGCTAACAACTCTCGAAACGTCAGCTTTTGGATTCCTTTACGGTAACCAATTTACATTATCAGCTGAGTTAATATCCAAATTTTCATCATCAAGTCATTTTGCTGATCTTAGAAATGCACCGTTGAGCTTGTTATTCATTATCTTTCATACTCGTGGAGTTACCACGGGGAAGGAAGTGGACCCACCCCACCCCTTTCTCTGCTAATCGACAAGAGCAAAATCCCCTTTAAAAGTTACACTAGACTTTATTTTTCACCAATCAATCAATCAATCAATCAATCAAAACCTTTATTTAAACACGATGACATTTAAAGCTTAGTAGCTTGAGAGGTCGTGTATAGGGTCGTGTATACTTATGCTTTACGCCCCGTTAACGACCAGGTTGGTGCAAAGTACATAAACCTATATCGTTTTAAAGCTTAATAGTAGAGCACTATAACAAATAAAAGTTTTTTCTTTTTAGATGTTTTATTCACTTAAAACTTGCAGCCAAAGGCTGAATTGCGTTAAAGTGCACCTAACCCCAAAATATTTTTTACGCTGATATAAAACTTTGCACCTATTTTAAAAACATTTCGCCATTATTTGCAGTTTTTGACTTTTTTACGGGCTTCAAAACTTACGAGAAACTAAGCATCATTTGTCGCACGACCGAGTCAGAAGGGGCATGGGTATATTCCTGATTTGACGTCATGAACTGCTTTGCATGCATAGCTTTGCATGAACTGCTTTGCATGCACTAGCTTTCCTGCCGTTGGATAAGGTTGGGAGACCTGTCAACTCTGGAGCGTCGTTGTATGACAGCGCGGGGTATATAATGCGCATAGCACGTTTTTGCAGTCTTTTTAAATCTTCACTGAGATAACTAGGCAAAGCGCGATGAAAGACTCGACCGGCATATTCCAGAATTGAACGAAAACAAGTAGTATAGGACAGGGTAAGCTCTCTAGGTCCTACTGAAGATCTCTTAAGTTGCTTCAAAACGTACAGCCTAGAGGAGGCTTTCTTTCTACTATTAGTAGGAAAAAAATGTACGGCAGTTTAATTGAAATTTGACCAAAGTCTACTGTACAAACGTGAATTACACGTGAGCAAGAACTACTAGAAGCAGTCAGTGAGCCAAATCTTACGTCTTCGAGACGCGATGAATTCTTTGCTAAATCAATTCATTTGATGAAAACAAAGTTGCAAAAAACCAAAAGCAGAGTAAAATACCTTCGAATATTTTGCGCACTAATTAAAATTCCGTGAATCATTTTCCGTTCATTACAGAAATGATTTCAATGTCTTTCAATTCGGCCAAATTTTTGTTCCAGTCCACTTCCCACGATTTTTTCGCCCTAGATGGCTGTGTGCAATGTCGAACAACCATGACTAAACAACAAAATTGAGAGAGTATAAGATTGGGGTTTTAACATGAAGACTGTTAATTAATTTTCTCGATTGGGATTGAGATTGGGGTTTTAACATGAAGACTGTTAATTAATTTTCTCGATTTACTACTATCCACAATAAGTTACACCTTTCTATGCTCGTTTAAAACTCCCGAAATTTTCATCGCAATTCCAATTCTCGTAGTCAATTTGGAAACGTGGATTGGAACGGCTTGAAACGAATTGGATTTTACTGTTTCAAATACCTGGGAATCACGTACACTTCGAAAAGATTGATTTCAGGCCTCGAGAACATATCGTTATCCTCAAATACTGACAAGACATGAAATGGTGTTTGCTTGAGATATGTCCACATTTAAACGCGGGTCTACCGAGAAACAACTCTAGCCAGTGGCCAGAGCAAGATTTGAATCCGGGGCGACCGAATTGAAATCCAGCGCCCTAAACTACTCGGCCATGCTGTCTCCTATCAGTCTATATGGAAGGCTCCCCTTGAAAAAGGTGCCTTTTAAGCGCTTGCCGTATACGAAAGGGTGCGGACATTTGTTGTTTCAGTATTTTAAAGGACATCGAAATGCACTTCAAACTGAAAGGGATAGAAAAGTCTAAGTACTACAAAGGCTTGCAAGATTTTGGCAGAAATCACAACGCAAAATATACAAAAGCTAAGAGCCTTTGAGTGACTAAAAGCCCCCCATAATAAACTGGTTTTTGTGTATCTTTAATGTACAAAAAAGAGAATATTTTGTTCTAGGGATGTTAAAGGGGTACCATTTTGATGAAACTTAGTATGTTGTAGGGTAAGGGCTTAAGCCTCGCGGTGAAGAGTGCCCCACTCCAGTTGCCAAGCACGTTTTTCCGAAGCACTGTCCTCACAATTGTGAGATACGCGAAGATTTAGGAGATTACTAGCAGCTGCCAGGAGATTACGAAACATGAATCAATACGATTTTATTTTTCCTGGTGTCGTTATAACAAGCGGCATGCCCTGAGCGTTGACAGCTTGAAACGCCTTTGAGAATGCTATTATAACCAGTATTAACTCAAACATAAAATTTCCCATAACGTAACGAAGAAACGGCATGTGGAAAAACAAAATACAGAGTAATGAGCTATCTGCAAGTGAAATTTCCACATTTTCAAGGAATTGGCGCTTAAATTTGTCAATTGTACTTCTAAGTTTAATCTTAAAACGTCACTAAGCAGGAGAGTGGAGCGGAGGCAATCAAAACCTAAAAATGCATTTTTTGAGGTGTATATTATTGTAAAGAAATTTAGCGATGGTCCCTGGACAATAATTTCGTAACAAAATATCTGCACAATGATCAGATTAGTTCTATAATAACTCCAACGTCGGGTGCAATAGTGAACCGTATGTTCGGACCTTAAGCTGTTCCATTAAGGATATGTGGGGAACAAGGATAACACTAAAAGAAAATGACAGCCTGCCCTACCCGTTAGAACAAAGTCTTACCGGTGATAATGGCTGAGAACTGTCGGACGTCAGTCCCAAATCGGTTGGCAGCCACGAAACTGTAGTTTCCATCATTATCTAACTTGAAGTATCCAATATTGTAAGTTGTATTAAACAATACTGTGGAGTTGCGTGTCAGCGCCGTATATATCACAGGAGTTCCAGTGACAGACCATCTTCGTTGATAGCCAGGAAATGAGCGTACGACAGGAGATAGCTCCAGTATTGTTAGTTTGGGTAATTCTAGAGAAAACAAAACTGCTTGAGCTTCTTGTTTCCAGACAACACATAGGTTTTGATAAGAGCCCAAGATCTGGGTTATTTTTGGATGACTTGAGGTCTTCCGGAGATTTCCGAAGACGATCTGATAGCTTCCTTTCCGCGACGTTCCCTTCGGATTCTGGAAAACGTCGGGTGATATTCGGTTATCTTCAAAGTCATTCGTGTCATCTTCAGAACTCTTGGGCCCTTCCAAAAATAACCTAAGTGTGAAAACGCCATTGCACGAATTCTCGGATGTTGGACCCTTGGGGTAATGGGCTCCTGGTTTGGATTGGAAATGCATCTGTTTGGTTGTGACAAGCGAGTTTTCTTTAATGTCGTTAAAGATGTGTTTATTGTTCATCGTGGTGTAAGATACGCAAGATGAACGTTTATTCGTTTGTCTCACGACGGAATCGCTTTGAGTTGTTGATCGCGACGTTTTGACTGCAATACTGCTAGTCTTCATCAGGCGATGAAGCCGATTGTTTACGTGTCGCTATTTGTAGCATATTGGTTCGCTGCTATTGGTGCATTTCGATCCTCATTATTGAAACAAGACGACTCTATTATGATTCTACCAGCGGACAAAGGTCGCGCCAGTGTAGTCTTGAACACCGACACATACCATGATAAAATGAAAACACTCATTGAAACAGGTCCATATCAACTCCTGAATAAAGACCCAACGGACCGACTAAGCAGGAAACTTACTGAAAAGCTTCTTAGCTTAAAACGAAGTGGACATATTTCAGAAACTGTCTACAACAAAAACAAACCTGGGCACAAACAGCCACCTAGGATATATGGTCTACCTAAGATACACAAGCCCGAGATACCATTAAGACCTATTGTATCGTGTGCAAACACTTTCGCCTACGATTTGTCGGCTCACTTAGCTGACATCCTGTCCCCGTTGACAGGCAAATCAGACTACACAGTTACCAACTCTACTCATTTTGTGTCTACCATCAGCCATGAGTGAATACAAGAAAACGAAGTCATGGTATCTTTTTCGCTATTTGCGAACGTGCCGATCGAAGGTACCGACCCCACAAACCTTACACCTTGAAGTCTTGCCGACCGTACAAACCTTACACTTACACAAATTGCCGACCTCTTAAACTTTGTTTTAAGATCCACCCATTTCCAATACAACGGGTCTATTTACGAAAAAAGACGGAGCAGACATGGGGAGCCCTGTCTCCGCGGTTATTGCTAACCTTTACATGGAAGAGTTTGAGGAACGGGAGATAGCAACAGCGACCTATAAACCTAAGATCTGGAAGCCATATGTAGATGACACTTTTATAATCTTAAGTAAAGACCATGTAGGCGGCTTTCTACAACACCTTAACAGTCAACAGCCTACTATTAGTTCTACCATAGAAATCGAGAAAGATAACACTATTCCCTTTCCCCGACACGTCAGTTTCAAGTGATTCAGACGGTCTTCTCACCACCACTGTTTACAGAAAGCCCACCCACACTGACCAATACCTAGCCTATGATTCACACCATCCTTAGTCAGTTAAACTTCGTATTGTCAAGTGTCTATACGATCGAGCCAAACACCTCACAACAAAACCATCAGTTATCTCTGAAGAAAAGAAACATTTATCATCGGTACTTGTTTCAAACGGATATCCTTCTTCATTCGTACGAAAGTTCACAAAGACAACAAGACCAACAGTCAACAAAGAACCTACGCAGGAATTTAAATCTACTGTGGTTCTACCCTACATAAAAGGTGTATCAGGGTCTCTTCGCCGCTGCCTACAACAACAAGGCGTACGCACCGTCTTCAAATCAGACACAACTCTTAGGTCTCACTTAGTGCGACCGAAAGACGCCCTTGAACCAACTAAACAAGACGGTGTCGTCTATAAGATCCCATGTGAGTGCGCCAAAGTATACATCGGGGAAACAGGGACAGCGATGCAAGATAGGATAAAAGAACACGACAGAGATATACAGCTCGCTCGTACGCAAACTTCCGCGGTTTCGGATCACGCTAACGAAACGGGGCATCTTCCTATTTGGAAAGAAGTTAAATTTATTGATCGTGACCCTTACTGGTATACACGTAGGGTCAAAGAAGCTATCCATATAAGACTTCATCCTAATAACATCAATATAGAGATAGTGGAATCAAAATTCCTGAAGCTTGGATACCCACGATCAAAAAGCACAAAAGCCGATCAGCCACAAAGCGGACCTGTGAGGGAACAACATCCAATAGTCGGGATCGAAATGCACCAATAGCAGCGAACCAACATGCTACAAATAGCGACACGTAAACAATCGGCCTCATCGCCTGATGAAGACTAGCAGTATTGCAGTCGAAACGTCGCCATCACCGACTCAAAGCGATTCCATCGTGAGACAAACGAATAAACGTTCATCTTGCCGAGTTTTCTTTATTTGACAATACGTACGCTTATCGTATAAACGATCGGGTGGGTTTGGTGAATTAAGCTATTTAATAATGCCATAGCTACTCCACATGTAATTGGATTCCCTGTTTAAATCTTTGTCCCTGTTGTCAATGAAAACCTGTAAACTACCAACAAACCCATTCCGTTTTCTTCAAGAGTTCCCTTAATTTGATTTACCATTTTTTTCACTATTTTCGACACCACGATGTCTAAAGATGGAGAGCTTGTCACTGGTGCTGAAACAACAGGCATTTTAGTGAATTTAGTACGCACCCAGCAGGGTTTTTGCTCTTGTACAAACACTGACAGTTGTTTTTGGGCCCTGCGCCAGGATTTCATGGCTTTAAGCGTTACTTTATGTCATCAATCTTGTATTCGGCATTTGTAATCAACAGACAGTGTGAGTTAACATTTTCTTATATCACGATTGGCGTTTTTGGATGTATTTGCAGACATGTCTCAAAGATATTACATTTTCTTGACACTCCCTTACCAACCGAAGCCTGTCCCTGGCCTCTCAAGTTATCTCATGCTTACGAAAACCCGTCTCCCGCGAGTCGCCGCCATATCGCTTCAGGTGTCACTTGTCACGCATTCCATATCAGCCAATAAAATCACTGGCCTGTGACAGGCCATCAATCATGTTCTGTAAGCGTGTTATTCAAAACAAATTCACGTGTAGCGCGATTGTCAGGTTTTTCACATCGGCGAAATACTGAATAGGCTGGATATTTTAATACCGCTTTGAGTCTATTAGTCCCGGTGTATTCTACATTCCACTTCTATACTTTTGATTACTCCGTGTTAACGGTCTATGATTCAACGCCCGTATTCAACTGCAAAGCTGAGAAACAAATCCGAGCTCGACTTGTGGGCAAATCTACCGACATTTGTACAACGCAATCGGCCATAATTTTCAATTCGTTTGCAGACGAGACGGGTTTTACCAAATTTCTTTGCCTTTATTGTCAGTAAAACATGAAAATCAGCTGGCCGAGTCATACAATTCACGTGCAATACATTTGCCCGTTAGTTCGATCTCCATAAACAAGTTGATTGAGATTGTGCTTGAAGTTTTCGATGAATCCCCGCGACATTAGCAGCGACACATCGCTTTCAGTCCTAAACAGGGAATGTGTGTTTGAGGTTTCTTTTAGCAAGCGACATATTTCAACTTAAGTTCGCTTCAATAAAGTAAACTAATTGAGTTTGTCATAAAACAAGCGGTATATTTAACCTTTAGTTTATAACTTAAACCGATGGACTTCACAAATTGACTTCACACCATAAATTTGCATAACTTCAAAACGATATCAATTTGCTTGTGTAATTTGAAAAGCCTATTCACCCATATCCTTCCAACACTTGTTCGGCGGAACTGTAAGTGAACTCGGCTGGCTCCTCCAGTAGTCTGCTAACGTTCTCAGCAGTGAGTTCTACTGCGATACAGAGACCTTCCAGTTGCGCTATCTGGTCCGGAACTAAGCTTTCCAACGGGCAAGTTAACACAGGGCTTGAACAATCGATGAAACCGATGATCGGAAAATCAATCGATCAATCGATGACAATCGATGCCTTGTTAGTTAATTGGCATCGATTGGCATCGGCCAATCGATGACCAATCGATAATCACACAAAAGTGGTCGCAACTCATCGATTGTCATCGATTGGCGTTAAAAAAATCTCGGTATCCCACGTTCCAGCATGTACGTATACGCACTCGCAGTACGCACGAATGTTTGAGATGATTTGAATTTGTTCACCGGATTGTTTGTATGCAGTTGCATGGTTTCAAAAATCAACAACAGAAACACACTTTGAAACAGTGTTTTGAAGAAACACAAGTCAACAACACACCTTTTCGCTTAGCTGTCCCTTTCGTTGTCCTTTATACTGTTGATATCTGGTTGCTGGAATTTTATATTTCCATATTTCCTATTTTTCCAACAAGTCCTGTCCACGCGCCGTGCAAGATGAAATTATTATCAGCTGATTTATCTGTGTAAAATTTCTGAGAATAATTAAGTGTAGTGATAAGTGTTAAAGATATCCAGACGGAGGTAAAGAACTGCAAAATAACTCTCGAGAGACTGCGAGAATGTTGACTCTTCCCCAGCCGAGTAGTCTGTCGATGGAGAGACGACTAGGGATAAGTCAGCTCGTCAGCTCTGAATGGTGGGTGACGTAATTATACTGAATTGTAATAAAATAAACCAGAATAAACGTGAATAGGCTTCGGCAATCATTTTATTACTTCTTTGTCCGAAAACACAGTTACCACCGGCCACGAGAGAACTACAGGCCACAGTTCGGACTCAGATTCTGCTGACTCTTTCACTGCAAAAGCGAGAGCCAACTCTACGTCTACTTCTTCGTCCTTTCGTCGTGTCCAACGTGTTGTACGACCAACACAAATTCTCTATTATTTTGATGAAAAGGTTGATCCACCCGTTATTGCTTGTACTGTTCATAATTGACCTGCTCAGGGCGTACATGGCAAACGTCCTTTGCGTTTACGTTATTTATGTACTGATTTAAATTCAGGCAACTCTGGTTTTCGAAGAAATAATTTGTTTGTTTTCCTCGTTTCTTGCGTTATTGATGATGCAGTTGACTTGTTCTATGTTTGCGCAAGTAAATGTACGTTCCTTTTGTGGTGACCAGTATCCAATAGACACGTTTTGTGCTGCCTATGGCTAGTGTAACTAAGGAGCGAGCCTTCTAGCCGCCAGACCCTTTTGGGAAGCTTCTTTTTCAAGGCGTTTAAACTGCCATTTTTATGTTACAGTTCAATATACAGTTTGAAAGGCAAATCATGACTAATGTTAGTGTTTTAAGATGATTTTTAATTTTTTTAATATGACGCCAGCATTGCATTGGATGGTATTCAATTTTAAAGCACTGACCTTTAATCTTCTTTGATCACAGTTTCATCACAATTCGTCAATTGATTTTGTTATATTATAACATAGAGGGCAAAATTACTGAATGCTGATTGGTTGAGACAGAGGGCATTTTTTTTCTTAATTTTCTTTCGCTGCGCGACTCGGGCAATTTTGTGAAAACTTTGAAAATACGCGTGAAAATTTATCCTTAATTCTACTCGGCCTCATGCGATTACATATATCAATCACCATTGTGAAAGAAATAAAGTTTTATCGCTGTTTTCATCATTAAAATGCATAAAGGGACCGTGCTTTTGGAAATCTTGACTGAAAATATAACGCATCAAAAATGAAAACCAATCGATGACAATCGATGTCAATTAACTGATCGATTGGCATTGATAATCGATAAAAATTGATAATCGATGAAATCGATAATCACAAAAAACCTGAGCATCGATTGTTCATCAATTATCGATATCAATCGATTAATTGGCATCGATTGTCATCGATTGATCGATTGATTTTCCGATCATCGGTTTCATCGATTGTTCAAGCCCTGGTTAACAACACACACGATGAACGGCCGTTCTCCCTCTTTGCGATTCCGAATACCGTAAAAATCATGCTTTTCCCAAAGACAGTAGGCAGAACAGCCAGGACATCTTCACCTTTTTGTAGACTGCTCACAGCTTGCCTTTGTTCAGGCTTCAAAACAACGTTTTTCTTCTTCTTCTTCTTCTTCCTCGGATAACCCACCTCCTTCTCCTTCACCTCCTTCATCTTTCGATTTTAAAAAATCTAACGCTCGCTCGATTACTTCTCCGATATTATTTTGTCTCCTGATCTGCTTCTTCTCTGCGTGGCTCCAAACTGACGATGATTGACAGTAAATCGACCAATCAAAATGCCTCGTCTGCCGGCAGACGAGGTCCAAATCTGCGACTCGCAGAAGACGGGTTTTCGGGCAGGCAGTTTTTCTCTCGCTCCCCCTGCCCTTTGTCACTCGCCCCAGATCAATTTTCGCGCGCGTCCAAGATGGCGCCGGCGATCGCGAACTCCGCGTTTTCCGGGATTTTTCCGCGATAAAAACACCCACAAACCGCCCGCAAGCAGGCTACCTTTCGAAAGGCCCAATGATTAATACCCACTCCTCCCCTCTTCTCTTGCCCCCTACCCCATACCTTTAAAGCAGTCCATAACTTTAGACTGTTCTTATGTTTTTCTTTTAACCATGGGTAAGGTTGACACGATCTTGTCACCCATACTGATGTAATTAGGTATGCTTATTTATGACCTTACCTTGCACAGCAAGGGCGCGTCCTTTGTAATTCCACATTGTCATGAGAAGGAAGAACAGGATTTTCAAGGTGCAATTACCCATTGTCACAAACATTTTCCACATTTATTCAAACATCGTTCCCCTGGATAGAGAGAGAATTATGGAAAACGAATTAAAAAATAATTTTGACAACACCAGTTTAAACCATCAAAGGCCGTAACCCATGAAAACAGTTTGCTCTGCCTGTCAGAAAAAATGTTTCAATTTTGTTTAGCGCTCTTCGTCTTCTCACTGGCTGTTAAACTGATTCCCAGTAGCACTACCTGGGCTGGCCTCCGAATATATTCTGACTTTGTCCCCATGCGCATGCTAATTTAATCCCTCCGCCCTGGTTTGTTGGGGGATACTATAAGTAACCGGAAATCCTTCAGTAAAGCGAACATACCGAATTTATGAATGCCAGTGATTATTTTATCAATTCCTTTATTTCCTCCTGTTTTCATTTGCAAAACAATTTGTTATTAATCTAGTTTGTCAACCTAGATTTAATTCTTTTCCCCTCTTTTCCGTTGTATTTTTTAATTACGTTTGTTGACTTTTTTTTATCATGCTATGCTTTTGTAATACTGGAATGATTTATAATCATGCAAATAAAGCTTCATCTTGTTGTTGTTGTTGTTGTTGTAGAATTCCAATCATAAGCAAATCGATGTATATTGTCTTCTGAAACTAGTGTGGTCACGCACAGCCAATTAAAGTTTGACTCCATTGGAGCAATTTTGGCTAAAAAAATCTAATAGGTATGTCTCCTATCGGAGCAAACGTCACCCAATCGTGAATCAAATGTAGTTTCTTTGCCAAACCGGTTTCTAAACTCTTTTTGAAAAGTACAAGTCTTTCTTTCAGGCTCTAAGAAGCATTTGTATGTTTTGGTTATTTAGAATTCGTGAAGTATGATTGATCTACATTTGCTAAGTAGAGGATTTTTTGCGAAGTAGAGGATTTTACTTACAGATTATTGAAAAATTTTCTGCAAAATTTACAATATCCTCAACAAAGTAGACATATCTGGTGAGGAACAAAAAAAGATATCGTTTGAATTCCTTCTCAACAGCAGATTTTGCACCAAAACGTTTTGAGGATGGTAAAGTTGCTCTCTTTCCCCATGCACCCCTCCCTTACGGATTTCAGTTGAGTCAGGTGTTCATTGTTAAATTTACTACACAGGATTACTTTAAACTATTCGAACAGGAGCCTTTGGCATTTTAATTTTAAACCACTTTAAAACTGTATGAAAGTTATAAGCCCTAAACATGGACTGAAAATGAGGGCGATCTCGCAGCTCTTACAAGGTCTTCTCTGATTTGCTGAGAAAACAATACACCAAACAACAAAACAATGGACCCTAGCCCCGAAAACAATAGAGCTGCGTGATACCAAGGTCCAATGAAATTAGAGGTTGTTAAGAGCTGCGGGGCTACTGAAAATGAGAGAAATGAGTTGAAAAGCTGTGCAGGTCGCGACTTCCGTGCTATGCATGCAGATTGTGTTCAAGCATAAGTTATCGACGGCGAATATTCTAATTAAAACAGTAAATGGCAGAATTTTTTGCTGTTCGCTTTCCCATTTCAGTGTCAAACTGAATACATGCATGACCGTCCTTAACATTTTTCATCTTTCTCTTTAACAATACATGTCCAAACTATACAACACAAAGAATTTTCATATTTTCCGTTCACTATTTCTCTGCGTGTTCTTTATCTATATAAGCTCGTTGTTGGCATGGATCTAATCAGAATGGAACTATGAAAGTTGAAAGACTTAGTTCCTTTTTGACCGTCCTCAGGTTAATGTACAAAACCTTCCATCTAATTAAACCACTAAACATGTTTAAAAAGTAGTCTTAACTTTACAATATAGGTTTGTTTGCACGTGACTGACGGTTTTCCTTTTGCGTTTGCTGCCGTTTTAATCAAATCTTACATCTTCGCCAAGTCTGCGAGATGTGTAGTCTTACTGCAACTGTTTAAATGGCTCTTAAGACGCTACCGAAACATTTTGCTTCACGCCATCAAATCATAAAAGACAGTCTTGCGTGAAGAAAGGCAGGTTTTTTCCCCATTTTAAAGTGTGCTTCGTAAACATTCTTCCCCAATTATGAAGAACATGAAGTCAAGAAAGAGATCGTCGTCTTTATTTTGCTATTTAAACAATAAGCACCCGGCCGGATATCGAAAGCTGATTTGTGTGCAACCTACTGTAGAGTCGTAAGGCGTTTCTAAACAACTAAAGCATTATTCCGTCTAACATTAGTAATTTTGCTTATCAGCGTGAAAAGCCTATTGAATTTCTAGGAAATAGTTAAGACTTTCTCTCTCGTCTTAGCTGGTCCCAGCGAGGGTCGTTTAATAAAGATCAACTGATACGGAATGTCATAGCAACCTTACGATCTGTACCGTTTGTATAGACAGGGAAAGCAATGCTGGGGTCAGTCCGTAGAGGGCCCGTGAATTGTAGGGGACTTGGAATATTTTCACGTGTCATCAGACCTTGAAACGGATTGAAGGTCTGCACGGTCTGTACAGTCCATCAAAGGGTAGTCAGATCCTTGACAGTCCATAGGTTGTATCTTATTAAGAGGACTTAAAAGCCCTGTTCACTCAGAAAGAAAGAGACAATTTTTAATTTCAACAAATCTATTTGGAATTCATATTAAAAATTTGTTACCATACCCCATTTTGAATGACATCGCCATGGTTATTTGGTAAAATTGCAAGCAAAATTTGATGTGCGAAGGCGGTTAATTCACTTCGATGACGTCATTCTAATGCAGAAGTAAATTGGAACTCAATTCAACACAGCATATCACCTAAAGGTGTTTGTAGAAGATGAGGTTAATTGGTTCTCTTTTTACCCTAGTTACAAGGCAGCTGTAGGCTCTCAAAGGAGAGGAGGCTAATTGCCCGACCCTCTTTATCTTTTCCATTCGAAAAAAGACTATTTCCATTGCAACTGGGTTTCGCCCGTTCAACCGCGGCAGTATCCACTATTAAAGTAGCAAGAGATAAGTTTATTGTTATCATGGGTTAGAGTAGCCCCATACGTAAAACTCTGACAGAATTTGTGTGTTCTCCTCGTTTTCACTTGGTCAATAATTAGTTAAAGTGTAAACAACAATAGATGTTCTCTGATAAATTAAAAGGCGTCCTTGTCTCTTGTGCTGGCTTCCTCAAGATCGCTCATTGTACTTACGATTCACTTAACCTCCCTTATGGGCATTTACTCGGCTATTTTGGAAGAACTGCGATAAGACATTCCTAAAAATCCTCGAGTATTGGGAGTGCGTGGTGGTGGTACTGTCTTGCCAGTTTTGTGTGTGCTGAGAAGTGGAAAACAATGTCACTCGATCCTAAATAATTTCTTGCATTTACTGATTCATCGTTTGTTCTTCTTCCCAACTTTGAAAAGGTTTCAGTAAAATTTGGTAAAAACTTGCCGTTCTCTCGACCTTGCCGCTGGTAGCACCTTTTTTAATATCAAACGTAGTTGAATAAGTGGATAAAAAAAAATTAAATAGAAGATCCAAGAACTTAGATCAGCCGATAGCTGACATTTCGCGGGGTTCCGTTTTATCACCAGTCGAGCGAAAAAGTTCCGCTTTGAATGATCAAGCATTTAGGCTAAGTCAATTATCTTTCACTTTGGCCAAACGTTGTAAACGTCTTTGAATGTTTTGTCTTTTCGTTCCCTGTTGATAACATAGGGTAGAGATTTGCTTGAGCCGTGCGACGACGCTCTTTACATAGACATCAGATGCATTGATGGCATGAACAGCCACATGAGCCACCGGCCATAAAGGAAAGTAATACATGAAGTCTTTGGCTAATTGGTGTACTTTCTCAAAAAGACAACTCAAGGTCGTTTAAAGGAAACGAGCTCGTGTTTTTTACTTACAAATACACTGGTGTCTTTTTCCGTAAAGAGCTTAAGCTCTCTCGCTCTTGTCTTCAAGTAAATAATGACTCTTTCCCAGAGTTCTGCGTTGGAACAGTTAAAGAAATGAATATTGTTATTTTATTTTATTTTGTTTTATTTTATTTTTTGGCTTTAAAACCGAAAACGTCTAAATCAGTTTTGGATAAGGCTTTAAATTCTTGTCGTAGCTTAATATTTACACCTTAAGTATATCATGGTCAAGCTGATATTAATACTTATCGGTCAAAAATGTAATTGAAAAGGAAAATACATTTTGCCTTACCTTTTCAGTGTTGCAACAGAGGTTGGTTGAGACTTGTCAGAACCTTGCTAATGAGGAAATGCAGGCAAGGAATTATTTGCATAATATATAACATAGAAACAACCTCAGTTCAATCATGTTTATATAAAAAGTGTCAGACAATTAACGTTCATTTTGTGAAAACACTGTCACTGTTTTCCTGCTCGTGTTAAAAAGTCTGACCAAAGTTCTATTAGACTTTGTTATTTTTATCCATCGTAGTCATCTTTCGATCTTGCAAACTCTTACAACCCTTAGGTTTCCTTTCTTGTTTAAGACTATCGTTCCTCAACGCTATTGGTTTTTTTTGGGGGGGGGGGGCGTATGCATATCAAGATAATGAAGAAAGGAGTTAAGGCGCCAGTGTTCCTCGCAATTACTCCCCCAAGAGAAGTAGTAATTGCTCATGTTCAATTTTTGTTTTCAATTTTGCGTGTGCATAATAGGATAATGAGAAAAGGAGGAAGGTGTTTCTCCCAATTACTATGTCAAGAGTTCCTCCCTCATGTTTTTTTTAATATTAACTTCCTTTAATTTATGCCAGGTTTTAAATAATTTTTCACCACAATTAATCAAACACAAGTGTCCGGTCTTTTTTCATGTGCACAACCGAGGCATAAGATGCTCAATTTTCAATTTGAACTGAAAAAAAGGGCTGTTTTTTATTATGACTAAGTCTAGAGTGTTCACAATCTGTGTCCAAACGCTAATACAAAAAGGGAGATTGACTGGGCCAGCTAGAATGTCCTTCGTGGTTATTGTTGAGGATCACGTACGGGTTTTTTTTGGGGGGGGGGCGGGGGGGGGGTAGAGGTGAGACTTGTTGATAACAACATAACGAGATCCTCTTTGTTCAATTTGAAAGGCGAAAAGGCGCCAAGGTCTTGCGTACTTACTACCTCAAGAAGTCATCTCGTTTTTCAAATATAAAATCAGTTTTTTTATTTTTTATTTTACGCCAATGACAAATGTTCAATGATTTTTCATTATAACGGACACACATTTCTTTCTTTCTCTCTGTGCAAATGAAATGTGTGTCGAAGTCAAAGAAATGAATATTGTTATTTTATTTTATTTTTTGGCTTTAAAACCGAAAACGTCTAAATCAGTTTTGGATAAGGCTTTAAATTCTTGTCGTGGCTTAATATTTACACCTTAAGTATATCAAGGTCAAACTGATATTAATACTTATCAGTCAAAAATGTAATTGAAAAGGAAAATACATTTTACCTTACCTTTTCAGTGTTGCAACAGGGGTTGGTTGATACTTGTCAGAACCTTGCCAATGGGGAAATGTAGGCAAGGAATTATTTGCATAATATATAACATAGAAACAACCTCAGTTCAATCATGTTTATATAAAAAGTGTCAGACAATTAACGTTCATTTTGTGAAAACACTGTCACTGTTTTCCTGCTCGTGTTAAAAAGTCTGACCAAAGTTCTATTAGACTTTGTTATTTTTATCCATCGTAGTCATTTTTCGATCTTGCAAACTCTTACAACCCTTAGGTTTCCTTTCTTGTTTAAGACTATCGTTCCTCAACGCTATTGTTTTTTTTTTTGGGGGGGGGGGGACGTATGCATATCAAGATAATGAAGAAAGGAGTTAAGGCGCCAGTGTTCCTCGCAATTACTCCCCCAAGAGAAGTAGTAATTGCTCATGTTCAATTTTTGTTTTCAATTTTGCGTGTGCATAATAGGATAATGAGAAAAGGAGGAAGGTGATTCTCCCAATTGCTACGTCAAGAGTTCCTCCCTCATGTTTTTTTTAATATTAACTTGTTTCCTTTAATTTATGCCAGGTTTTAAATAATTTTTCACCATAATTAATCAAACATAAGTGTCCGGTCTTTTTTCATGTGCACAACCGAGGCATAAGATGCTCTATTATCAATTTGAACTGAAAAAAAGGGCTGTTTTTTATTATGACTAAGTCTAGAGTGTTCACAATCTGTGTCCAAACGCTAATACAAAAAGGGAGACTGACTGGGCCAGCTAGAATGTCCTTCGTGGTTATTGTTGAGGATCACGTACGGGTTTTTTTGGGGGGGGCGGGGGGGTAGAGGTGAGACATGTTGATAACAACATAACGAGATCCTCTTTGTTCAATTTGAAAGGCGAAAAGGCGCCAAGGTCTTGCGTACTTACTACCTCAAGAGGTCATCTCGTTTTTCAAATATAAAATCATTGTTTTTTTTTTTACTTTACGCCAATGACAAATGTTCAATGATCTTTCATTATAACGGGCACACATTTCTTTCTTTAAAACCGAAAACCTCTAAATCAGTTTTGGATAAGGCTTTAAATTCTTGTCGTGGCTTAATATTTACACCTTAAGTATATCATGGTCAAGCTGATATTAATACTTATCAGTAAAAAATGTAGTTGAAAAGGAAAATACATTTTACCTTACCTTTTCAGTGTTGCAACAGGTAAGGAATTATTTGCATAATATATAACATAGAAACAAACTCAGTTCAATCATGTTTATATAAAAAGTGTCAGACAATTAACGGTCATTTTGTGAAAACACTGCCAGTGACAAATGTTCAATGATTTTTCTGAATA
>CAXHKT010000380.1:0-65044 GCA_964017195.1 Siderastrea radians
CAACACCTTTTTGAGCCTCTGGGAATGCCCCAAAATGGGGTTTTTTCCCTAAGGATCGCACATATCGCGTCTTCTTTGTGTTTTTGCACAATAGGAATTGTTTTCGGATGGTCCCAAAGGGATTGAATGCATTTGGGAGCTTTGTGCACGCAGCTGAGAGCGCCAGTTAGCTTTTTGAGCCTCTGGGAAGGCCCCAAAATGGGGTTTTTTCCACCTTATCGACAAAATCGCAGACTTTCTACACAATAAACTTTTTTTTCTGATAGCCCCGAGGGATTTGCATTATTATTGGGAGAGTGCGCAGCCTTGCGCAGACAGATTGCGTAGATAACAACACCTTTTTGAGCCTCTGGGAATGCCCCAAAATGGGGTTTTTTCCCTAAGGATCGCACATATCGCGTCTTCTTTGTGTTTTTGCACAATAGGAATTGTTTTCGGATGGTCCCAAAGGGATTGAATGCATTTGGGAGCTTTGTGCACGCAGCTGAGAGCGCCAGTTAGCTTTTTGAGCCTCTGGGAAGGCCCCAAAATGGGGTTTTTTCCACCTTATCGACAAAATCGCAGACTTTCTACACAATAAACTTTTTTTTCTGATAGCCCCGAGGGATTTGCATTATTATTGGGAGAGTGCGCAGCCTTGCGCAGACAGATTGCGTAGATAACAACACCTTTTTGAGCCTCTGGGAATGCCCCAAAATGGGGTTTTTTCCCTAAGGATCGCACATATCGCGTCTTCTTTGTGTTTTTGCACAATAGGAATTGTTTTCGGATGGTCCCAAAGGGATTGAATGCATTTGGGAGCTTTGTGCACGCAGCTGAGAGCGCCAGTTAGCTTTTTGAGCCTCTGGGAAGGCCCCAAAATGGGGTTTTTTCCACCTTATCGACAAAATCGCAGACTTTCTACACAATAAACTTTTTTTTCTGATAGCCCCGAGGGATTTGCATTATTATTGGGAGAGTGCGCAGCCTTGCGCAGACAGATTGCGTAGATAACAACACCTTTTTGAGCCTCTGGGAATGCCCCAAAATGGGGTTTTTTCCCTAAGGATCGCACATATCGCGTCTTCTTTGTGTTTTTGCACAATAGGAATTGTTTTCGGATGGTCCCAAAGGGATTGAATGCATTTGGGAGCTTTGTGCACGCAGCTGAGAGCGCCAGTTAGCTTTTTGAGCCTCTGGGAAGGCCCCAAAATGGGGTTTTTTCCACCTTATCGACAAAATCGCAGACTTTCTACACAATAAACTTTTTTTTCTGATAGCCCCGAGGGATTTGCATTATTATTGGGAGAGTGCGCAGCCTTGCGCAGACAGATTGCGTAGATAACAACACCTTTTTGAGCCTCTGGGAATGCCCCAAAATGGGGTTTTTTCCCTAAGGATCGCACATATCGCGTCTTCTTTGTGTTTTTGCACAATAGGAATTGTTTTCGGATGGTCCCAAAGGGATTGAATGCATTTGGGAGCTTTGTGCACGCAGCTGAGAGCGCCAGTTAGCTTTTTGAGCCTCTGGGAAGGCCCCAAAATGGGGTTTTTTCCACCTTATCGACAAAATCGCAGACTTTCTACACAATAAACTTTTTTTTCTGATAGCCCCGAGGGATTTGCATTATTATTGGGAGAGTGCGCAGCCTTGCGCAGACAGATTGCGTAGATAACAACACCTTTTTGAGCCTCTGGGAATGCCCCAAAATGGGGTTTTTTCCCTAAGGATCGCACATATCGCGTCTTCTTTGTGTTTTTGCACAATAGGAATTGTTTTCGGATGGTCCCAAAGGGATTGAATGCATTTGGGAGCTTTGTGCACGCAGCTGAGAGCGCCAGTTAGCTTTTTGAGCCTCTGGGAAGGCCCCAAAATGGGGTTTTTTCCACCTTATCGACAAAATCGCAGACTTTCTACACAATAAACTTTTTTTTCTGATAGCCCCGAGGGATTTGCATTATTATTGGGAGAGTGCGCAGCCTTGCGCAGACAGATTGCGTAGATAACAACACCTTTTTGAGCCTCTGGGAATGCCCCAAAATGGGGTTTTTTCCCTAAGGATCGCACATATCGCGTCTTCTTTGTGTTTTTGCACAATAGGAATTGTTTTCGGATGGTCCCAAAGGGATTGAATGCATTTGGGAGCTTTGTGCACGCAGCTGAGAGCGCCAGTTAGCTTTTTGAGCCTCTGGGAAGGCCCCAAAATGGGGTTTTTTCCACCTTATCGACAAAATCGCAGACTTTCTACACAATAAACTTTTTTTTCTGATAGCCCCGAGGGATTTGCATTATTATTGGGAGAGTGCGCAGCCTTGCGCAGACAGATTGCGTAGATAACAACACCTTTTTGAGCCTCTGGGAATGCCCCAAAATGGGGTTTTTTCCCTAAGGATCGCACATATCGCGTCTTCTTTGTGTTTTTGCACAATAGGAATTGTTTTCGGATGGTCCCAAAGGGATTGAATGCATTTGGGAGCTTTGTGCACGCAGCTGAGAGCGCCAGTTAGCTTTTTGAGCCTCTGGGAAGGCCCCAAAATGGGGTTTTTTCCACCTTATCGACAAAATCGCAGACTTTCTACACAATAAACTTTTTTTTCTGATAGCCCCGAGGGATTTGCATTATTATTGGGAGAGTGCGCAGCCTTGCGCAGACAGATTGCGTAGATAACAACACCTTTTTGAGCCTCTGGGAATGCCCCAAAATGGGGTTTTTTCCCTAAGGATCGCACATATCGCGTCTTCTTTGTGTTTTTGCACAATAGGAATTGTTTTCGGATGGTCCCAAAGGGATTGAATGCATTTGGGAGCTTTGTGCACGCAGCTGAGAGCGCCAGTTAGCTTTTTGAGCCTCTGGGAAGGCCCCAAAATGGGGTTTTTTCCACCTTATCGACAAAATCGCAGACTTTCTACACAATAAACTTTTTTTTCTGATAGCCCCGAGGGATTTGCATTATTATTGGGAGAGTGCGCAGCCTTGCGCAGACAGATTGCGTAGATAACAACACCTTTTTGAGCCTCTGGGAATGCCCCAAAATGGGGTTTTTTCCCTAAGGATCGCACATATCGCGTCTTCTTTGTGTTTTTGCACAATAGGAATTGTTTTCGGATGGTCCCAAAGGGATTGAATGCATTTGGGAGCTTTGTGCACGCAGCTGAGAGCGCCAGTTAGCTTTTTGAGCCTCTGGGAAGGCCCCAAAATGGGGTTTTTTCCACCTTATCGACAAAATCGCAGACTTTCTACACAATAAACTTTTTTTTCTGATAGCCCCGAGGGATTTGCATTATTATTGGGAGAGTGCGCAGCCTTGCGCAGACAGATTGCGTAGATAACAACACCTTTTTGAGCCTCTGGGAATGCCCCAAAATGGGGTTTTTTCCCTAAGGATCGCACATATCGCGTCTTCTTTGTGTTTTTGCACAATAGGAATTGTTTTCGGATGGTCCCAAAGGGATTGAATGCATTTGGGAGCTTTGTGCACGCAGCTGAGAGCGCCAGTTAGCTTTTTGAGCCTCTGGGAAGGCCCCAAAATGGGGTTTTTTCCACCTTATCGACAAAATCGCAGACTTTCTACACAATAAACTTTTTTTTCTGATAGCCCCGAGGGATTTGCATTATTATTGGGAGAGTGCGCAGCCTTGCGCAGACAGATTGCGTAGATAACAACACCTTTTTGAGCCTCTGGGAATGCCCCAAAATGGGGTTTTTTCCCTAAGGATCGCACATATCGCGTCTTCTTTGTGTTTTTGCACAATAGGAATTGTTTTCGGATGGTCCCAAAGGGATTGAATGCATTTGGGAGCTTTGTGCACGCAGCTGAGAGCGCCAGTTAGCTTTTTGAGCCTCTGGGAAGGCCCCAAAATGGGGTTTTTTCCACCTTATCGACAAAATCGCAGACTTTCTACACAATAAACTTTTTTTTCTGATAGCCCCGAGGGATTTGCATTATTATTGGGAGAGTGCGCAGCCTTGCGCAGACAGATTGCGTAGATAACAACACCTTTTTGAGCCTCTGGGAATGCCCCAAAATGGGGTTTTTTCCCTAAGGATCGCACATATCGCGTCTTCTTTGTGTTTTTGCACAATAGGAATTGTTTTCGGATGGTCCCAAAGGGATTGAATGCATTTGGGAGCTTTGTGCACGCAGCTGAGAGCGCCAGTTAGCTTTTTGAGCCTCTGGGAAGGCCCCAAAATGGGGTTTTTTCCACCTTATCGACAAAATCGCAGACTTTCTACACAATAAACTTTTTTTTCTGATAGCCCCGAGGGATTTGCATTATTATTGGGAGAGTGCGCAGCCTTGCGCAGACAGATTGCGTAGATAACAACACCTTTTTGAGCCTCTGGGAATGCCCCAAAATGGGGTTTTTTCCCTAAGGATCGCACATATCGCGTCTTCTTTGTGTTTTTGCACAATAGGAATTGTTTTCGGATGGTCCCAAAGGGATTGAATGCATTTGGGAGCTTTGTGCACGCAGCTGAGAGCGCCAGTTAGCTTTTTGAGCCTCTGGGAAGGCCCCAAAATGGGGTTTTTTCCACCTTATCGACAAAATCGCAGACTTTCTACACAATAAACTTTTTTTTCTGATAGCCCCGAGGGATTTGCATTATTATTGGGAGAGTGCGCAGCCTTGCGCAGACAGATTGCGTAGATAACAACACCTTTTTGAGCCTCTGGGAATGCCCCAAAATGGGGTTTTTTCCCTAAGGATCGCACATATCGCGTCTTCTTTGTGTTTTTGCACAATAGGAATTGTTTTCGGATGGTCCCAAAGGGATTGAATGCATTTGGGAGCTTTGTGCACGCAGCTGAGAGCGCCAGTTAGCTTTTTGAGCCTCTGGGAAGGCCCCAAAATGGGGTTTTTTCCACCTTATCGACAAAATCGCAGACTTTCTACACAATAAACTTTTTTTTCTGATAGCCCCGAGGGATTTGCATTATTATTGGGAGAGTGCGCAGCCTTGCGCAGACAGATTGCGTAGATAACAACACCTTTTTGAGCCTCTGGGAATGCCCCAAAATGGGGTTTTTTCCCTAAGGATCGCACATATCGCGTCTTCTTTGTGTTTTTGCACAATAGGAATTGTTTTCGGATGGTCCCAAAGGGATTGAATGCATTTGGGAGCTTTGTGCACGCAGCTGAGAGCGCCAGTTAGCTTTTTGAGCCTCTGGGAAGGCCCCAAAATGGGGTTTTTTCCACCTTATCGACAAAATCGCAGACTTTCTACACAATAAACTTTTTTTTCTGATAGCCCCGAGGGATTTGCATTATTATTGGGAGAGTGCGCAGCCTTGCGCAGACAGATTGCGTAGATAACAACACCTTTTTGAGCCTCTGGGAATGCCCCAAAATGGGGTTTTTTCCCTAAGGATCGCACATATCGCGTCTTCTTTGTGTTTTTGCACAATAGGAATTGTTTTCGGATGGTCCCAAAGGGATTGAATGCATTTGGGAGCTTTGTGCACGCAGCTGAGAGCGCCAGTTAGCTTTTTGAGCCTCTGGGAAGGCCCCAAAATGGGGTTTTTTCCACCTTATCGACAAAATCGCAGACTTTCTACACAATAAACTTTTTTTTCTGATAGCCCCGAGGGATTTGCATTATTATTGGGAGAGTGCGCAGCCTTGCGCAGACAGATTGCGTAGATAACAACACCTTTTTGAGCCTCTGGGAATGCCCCAAAATGGGGTTTTTTTCCCTAAGGATCGCACATATCGCGTCTTCTTTGTGTTTTTGCACAATAGGAATTGTTTTCGGATGGTCCCAAAGGGATTGAATGCATTTGGGAGCTTTGTGCACGCAGCTGAGAGCGCCAGTTAGCTTTTTGAGCCTCTGGGAAGGCCCCAAAATGGGGTTTTTTCCACCTTATCGACAAAATCGCAGACTTTCTACACAATAAACTTTTTTTTCTGATAGCCCCGAGGGATTTGCATTATTATTGGGAGAGTGCGCAGCCTTGCGCAGACAGATTGCGTAGATAACAACACCTTTTTGAGCCTCTGGGAATGCCCCAAAATGGGGTTTTTTCCCTAAGGATCGCACATATCGCGTCTTCTTTGTGTTTTTGCACAATAGGAATTGTTTTCGGATGGTCCCAAAGGGATTGAATGCATTTGGGAGCTTTGTGCACGCAGCTGAGAGCGCCAGTTAGCTTTTTGAGCCTCTGGGAAGGCCCCAAAATGGGGTTTTTTCCACCTTATCGACAAAATCGCAGACTTTCTACACAATAAACTTTTTTTTCTGATAGCCCCGAGGGATTTGCATTATTATTGGGAGAGTGCGCAGCCTTGCGCAGACAGATTGCGTAGATAACAACACCTTTTTGAGCCTCTGGGAATGCCCCAAAATGGGGTTTTTTCCCTAAGGATCGCACATATCGCGTCTTCTTTGTGTTTTTGCACAATAGGAATTGTTTTCGGATGGTCCCAAAGGGATTGAATGCATTTGGGAGCTTTGTGCACGCAGCTGAGAGCGCCAGTTAGCTTTTTGAGCCTCTGGGAAGGCCCCAAAATGGGGTTTTTTCCACCTTATCGACAAAATCGCAGACTTTCTACACAATAAACTTTTTTTTCTGATAGCCCCGAGGGATTTGCATTATTATTGGGAGAGTGCGCAGCCTTGCGCAGACAGATTGCGTAGATAACAACACCTTTTTGAGCCTCTGGGAATGCCCCAAAATGGGGTTTTTTCCCTAAGGATCGCACATATCGCGTCTTCTTTGTGTTTTTGCACAATAGGAATTGTTTTCGGATGGTCCCAAAGGGATTGAATGCATTTGGGAGCTTTGTGCACGCAGCTGAGAGCGCCAGTTAGCTTTTTGAGCCTCTGGGAAGGCCCCAAAATGGGGTTTTTTCCACCTTATCGACAAAATCGCAGACTTTCTACACAATAAACTTTTTTTTCTGATAGCCCCGAGGGATTTGCATTATTATTGGGAGAGTGCGCAGCCTTGCGCAGACAGATTGCGTAGATAACAACACCTTTTTGAGCCTCTGGGAATGCCCCAAAATGGGGTTTTTTCCCTAAGGATCGCACATATCGCGTCTTCTTTGTGTTTTTGCACAATAGGAATTGTTTTCGGATGGTCCCAAAGGGATTGAATGCATTTGGGAGCTTTGTGCACGCAGCTGAGAGCGCCAGTTAGCTTTTTGAGCCTCTGGGAAGGCCCCAAAATGGGGTTTTTTCCACCTTATCGACAAAATCGCAGACTTTCTACACAATAAACTTTTTTTTCTGATAGCCCCGAGGGATTTGCATTATTATTGGGAGAGTGCGCAGCCTTGCGCAGACAGATTGCGTAGATAACAACACCTTTTTGAGCCTCTGGGAATGCCCCAAAATGGGGTTTTTTCCCTAAGGATCGCACATATCGCGTCTTCTTTGTGTTTTTGCACAATAGGAATTGTTTTCGGATGGTCCCAAAGGGATTGAATGCATTTGGGAGCTTTGTGCACGCAGCTGAGAGCGCCAGTTAGCTTTTTGAGCCTCTGGGAAGGCCCCAAAATGGGGTTTTTTCCACCTTATCGACAAAATCGCAGACTTTCTACACAATAAACTTTTTTTTCTGATAGCCCCGAGGGATTTGCATTATTATTGGGAGAGTGCGCAGCCTTGCGCAGACAGATTGCGTAGATAACAACACCTTTTTGAGCCTCTGGGAATGCCCCAAAATGGGGTTTTTTCCCTAAGGATCGCACATATCGCGTCTTCTTTGTGTTTTTGCACAATAGGAATTGTTTTCGGATGGTCCCAAAGGGATTGAATGCATTTGGGAGCTTTGTGCACGCAGCTGAGAGCGCCAGTTAGCTTTTTGAGCCTCTGGGAAGGCCCCAAAATGGGGTTTTTTCCACCTTATCGACAAAATCGCAGACTTTCTACACAATAAACTTTTTTTTCTGATAGCCCCGAGGGATTTGCATTATTATTGGGAGAGTGCGCAGCCTTGCGCAGACAGATTGCGTAGATAACAACACCTTTTTGAGCCTCTGGGAATGCCCCAAAATGGGGTTTTTTCCCTAAGGATCGCACATATCGCGTCTTCTTTGTGTTTTTGCACAATAGGAATTGTTTTCGGATGGTCCCAAAGGGATTGAATGCATTTGGGAGCTTTGTGCACGCAGCTGAGAGCGCCAGTTAGCTTTTTGAGCCTCTGGGAAGGCCCCAAAATGGGGTTTTTTCCACCTTATCGACAAAATCGCAGACTTTCTACACAATAAACTTTTTTTTCTGATAGCCCCGAGGGATTTGCATTATTATTGGGAGAGTGCGCAGCCTTGCGCAGACAGATTGCGTAGATAACAACACCTTTTTGAGCCTCTGGGAATGCCCCAAAATGGGGTTTTTTCCCTAAGGATCGCACATATCGCGTCTTCTTTGTGTTTTTGCACAATAGGAATTGTTTTCGGATGGTCCCAAAGGGATTGAATGCATTTGGGAGCTTTGTGCACGCAGCTGAGAGCGCCAGTTAGCTTTTTGAGCCTCTGGGAAGGCCCCAAAATGGGGTTTTTTCCACCTTATCGACAAAATCGCAGACTTTCTACACAATAAACTTTTTTTTCTGATAGCCCCGAGGGATTTGCATTATTATTGGGAGAGTGCGCAGCCTTGCGCAGACAGATTGCGTAGATAACAACACCTTTTTGAGCCTCTGGGAATGCCCCAAAATGGGGTTTTTTCCCTAAGGATCGCACATATCGCGTCTTCTTTGTGTTTTTGCACAATAGGAATTGTTTTCGGATGGTCCCAAAGGGATTGAATGCATTTGGGAGCTTTGTGCACGCAGCTGAGAGCGCCAGTTAGCTTTTTGAGCCTCTGGGAAGGCCCCAAAATGGGGTTTTTTCCACCTTATCGACAAAATCGCAGACTTTCTACACAATAAACTTTTTTTTCTGATAGCCCCGAGGGATTTGCATTATTATTGGGAGAGTGCGCAGCCTTGCGCAGACAGATTGCGTAGATAACAACACCTTTTTGAGCCTCTGGGAATGCCCCAAAATGGGGTTTTTTCCCTAAGGATCGCACATATCGCGTCTTCTTTGTGTTTTTGCACAATAGGAATTGTTTTCGGATGGTCCCAAAGGGATTGAATGCATTTGGGAGCTTTGTGCACGCAGCTGAGAGCGCCAGTTAGCTTTTTGAGCCTCTGGGAAGGCCCCAAAATGGGGTTTTTTCCACCTTATCGACAAAATCGCAGACTTTCTACACAATAAACTTTTTTTTCTGATAGCCCCGAGGGATTTGCATTATTATTGGGAGAGTGCGCAGCCTTGCGCAGACAGATTGCGTAGATAACAACACCTTTTTGAGCCTCTGGGAATGCCCCAAAATGGGGTTTTTTCCCTAAGGATCGCACATATCGCGTCTTCTTTGTGTTTTTGCACAATAGGAATTGTTTTCGGATGGTCCCAAAGGGATTGAATGCATTTGGGAGCTTTGTGCACGCAGCTGAGAGCGCCAGTTAGCTTTTTGAGCCTCTGGGAAGGCCCCAAAATGGGGTTTTTTCCACCTTATCGACAAAATCGCAGACTTTCTACACAATAAACTTTTTTTTCTGATAGCCCCGAGGGATTTGCATTATTATTGGGAGAGTGCGCAGCCTTGCGCAGACAGATTGCGTAGATAACAACACCTTTTTGAGCCTCTGGGAATGCCCCAAAATGGGGTTTTTTCCCTAAGGATCGCACATATCGCGTCTTCTTTGTGTTTTTGCACAATAGGAATTGTTTTCGGATGGTCCCAAAGGGATTGAATGCATTTGGGAGCTTTGTGCACGCAGCTGAGAGCGCCAGTTAGCTTTTTGAGCCTCTGGGAAGGCTCCAAAATGGGGTTTTTTCCACCTTATCGACAAAATCGCAGACTTTCTACACAATAAACTTTTTTTTCTGATAGCCCCGAGGGATTTGCATTATTATTGGGAGAGTGCGCAGCCTTGCGCAGACAGATTGCGTAGATAACAACACCTTTTTGAGCCTCTGGGAATGCCCCAAAATGGGGTTTTTTCCCTAAGGATCGCACATATCGCGTCTTCTTTGTGTTTTTGCACAATAGGAATTGTTTTCGGATGGTCCCAAAGGGATTGAATGCATTTGGGAGCTTTGTGCACGCAGCTGAGAGCGCCAGTTAGCTTTTTGAGCCTCTGGGAAGGCCCCAAAATGGGGTTTTTTCCACCTTATCGACAAAATCGCAGACTTTCTACACAATAAACTTTTTTTTCTGATAGCCCCGAGGGATTTGCATTATTATTGGGAGAGTGCGCAGCCTTGCGCAGACAGATTGCGTAGATAACAACACCTTTTTGAGCCTCTGGGAATGCCCCAAAATGGGGTTTTTTCCCTAAGGATCGCACATATCGCGTCTTCTTTGTGTTTTTGCACAATAGGAATTGTTTTCGGATGGTCCCAAAGGGATTGAATGCATTTGGGAGCTTTGTGCACGCAGCTGAGAGCGCCAGTTAGCTTTTTGAGCCTCTGGGAAGGCCCCAAAATGGGGTTTTTTCCACCTTATCGACAAAATCGCAGACTTTCTACACAATAAACTTTTTTTTCTGATAGCCCCGAGGGATTTGCATTATTATTGGGAGAGTGCGCAGCCTTGCGCAGACAGATTGCGTAGATAACAACACCTTTTTGAGCCTCTGGGAATGCCCCAAAATGGGGTTTTTTCCCTAAGGATCGCACATATCGCGTCTTCTTTGTGTTTTTGCACAATAGGAATTGTTTTCGGATGGTCCCAAAGGGATTGAATGCATTTGGGAGCTTTGTGCACGCAGCTGAGAGCGCCAGTTAGCTTTTTGAGCCTCTGGGAAGGCCCCAAAATGGGGTTTTTTCCACCTTATCGACAAAATCGCAGACTTTCTACACAATAAACTTTTTTTTCTGATAGCCCCGAGGGATTTGCATTATTATTGGGAGAGTGCGCAGCCTTGCGCAGACAGATTGCGTAGATAACAACACCTTTTTGAGCCTCTGGGAATGCCCCAAAATGGGGTTTTTTCCCTAAGGATCGCACATATCGCGTCTTCTTTGTGTTTTTGCACAATAGGAATTGTTTTCGGATGGTCCCAAAGGGATTGAATGCATTTGGGAGCTTTGTGCACGCAGCTGAGAGCGCCAGTTAGCTTTTTGAGCCTCTGGGAAGGCCCCAAAATGGGGTTTTTTCCACCTTATCGACAAAATCGCAGACTTTCTACACAATAAACTTTTTTTTCTGATAGCCCCGAGGGATTTGCATTATTATTGGGAGAGTGCGCAGCCTTGCGCAGACAGATTGCGTAGATAACAACACCTTTTTGAGCCTCTGGGAATGCCCCAAAATGGGGTTTTTTCCCTAAGGATCGCACATATCGCGTCTTCTTTGTGTTTTTGCACAATAGGAATTGTTTTCGGATGGTCCCAAAGGGATTGAATGCATTTGGGAGCTTTGTGCACGCAGCTGAGAGCGCCAGTTAGCTTTTTGAGCCTCTGGGAAGGCCCCAAAATGGGGTTTTTTCCACCTTATCGACAAAATCGCAGACTTTCTACACAATAAACTTTTTTTTCTGATAGCCCCGAGGGATTTGCATTATTATTGGGAGAGTGCGCAGCCTTGCGCAGACAGATTGCGTAGATAACAACACCTTTTTGAGCCTCTGGGAATGCCCCAAAATGGGGTTTTTTCCCTAAGGATCGCACATATCGCGTCTTCTTTGTGTTTTTGCACAATAGGAATTGTTTTCGGATGGTCCCAAAGGGATTGAATGCATTTGGGAGCTTTGTGCACGCAGCTGAGAGCGCCAGTTAGCTTTTTGAGCCTCTGGGAAGGCCCCAAAATGGGGTTTTTTCCACCTTATCGACAAAATCGCAGACTTTCTACACAATAAACTTTTTTTTCTGATAGCCCCGAGGGATTTGCATTATTATTGGGAGAGTGCGCAGCCTTGCGCAGACAGATTGCGTAGATAACAACACCTTTTTGAGCCTCTGGGAATGCCCCAAAATGGGGTTTTTTCCCTAAGGATCGCACATATCGCGTCTTCTTTGTGTTTTTGCACAATAGGAATTGTTTTCGGATGGTCCCAAAGGGATTGAATGCATTTGGGAGCTTTGTGCACGCAGCTGAGAGCGCCAGTTAGCTTTTTGAGCCTCTGGGAAGGCCCCAAAATGGGGTTTTTTCCACCTTATCGACAAAATCGCAGACTTTCTACACAATAAACTTTTTTTTCTGATAGCCCCGAGGGATTTGCATTATTATTGGGAGAGTGCGCAGCCTTGCGCAGACAGATTGCGTAGATAACAACACCTTTTTGAGCCTCTGGGAATGCCCCAAAATGGGGTTTTTTCCCTAAGGATCGCACATATCGCGTCTTCTTTGTGTTTTTGCACAATAGGAATTGTTTTCGGATGGTCCCAAAGGGATTGAATGCATTTGGGAGCTTTGTGCACGCAGCTGAGAGCGCCAGTTAGCTTTTTGAGCCTCTGGGAAGGCCCCAAAATGGGGTTTTTTCCACCTTATCGACAAAATCGCAGACTTTCTACACAATAAACTTTTTTTTCTGATAGCCCCGAGGGATTTGCATTATTATTGGGAGAGTGCGCAGCCTTGCGCAGACAGATTGCGTAGATAACAACACCTTTTTGAGCCTCTGGGAATGCCCCAAAATGGGGTTTTTTCCCTAAGGATCGCACATATCGCGTCTTCTTTGTGTTTTTGCACAATAGGAATTGTTTTCGGATGGTCCCAAAGGGATTGAATGCATTTGGGAGCTTTGTGCACGCAGCTGAGAGCGCCAGTTAGCTTTTTGAGCCTCTGGGAAGGCCCCAAAATGGGGTTTTTTCCACCTTATCGACAAAATCGCAGACTTTCTACACAATAAACTTTTTTTTCTGATAGCCCCGAGGGATTTGCATTATTATTGGGAGAGTGCGCAGCCTTGCGCAGACAGATTGCGTAGATAACAACACCTTTTTGAGCCTCTGGGAATGCCCCAAAATGGGGTTTTTTCCCTAAGGATCGCACATATCGCGTCTTCTTTGTGTTTTTGCACAATAGGAATTGTTTTCGGATGGTCCCAAAGGGATTGAATGCATTTGGGAGCTTTGTGCACGCAGCTGAGAGCGCCAGTTAGCTTTTTGAGCCTCTGGGAAGGCCCCAAAATGGGGTTTTTTCCACCTTATCGACAAAATCGCAGACTTTCTACACAATAAACTTTTTTTTCTGATAGCCCCGAGGGATTTGCATTATTATTGGGAGAGTGCGCAGCCTTGCGCAGACAGATTGCGTAGATAACAACACCTTTTTGAGCCTCTGGGAATGCCCCAAAATGGGGTTTTTTCCCTAAGGATCGCACATATCGCGTCTTCTTTGTGTTTTTGCACAATAGGAATTGTTTTCGGATGGTCCCAAAGGGATTGAATGCATTTGGGAGCTTTGTGCACGCAGCTGAGAGCGCCAGTTAGCTTTTTGAGCCTCTGGGAAGGCCCCAAAATGGGGTTTTTTCCACCTTATCGACAAAATCGCAGACTTTCTACACAATAAACTTTTTTTTCTGATAGCCCCGAGGGATTTGCATTATTATTGGGAGAGTGCGCAGCCTTGCGCAGACAGATTGCGTAGATAACAACACCTTTTTGAGCCTCTGGGAATGCCCCAAAATGGGGTTTTTTCCCTAAGGATCGCACATATCGCGTCTTCTTTGTGTTTTTGCACAATAGGAATTGTTTTCGGATGGTCCCAAAGGGATTGAATGCATTTGGGAGCTTTGTGCACGCAGCTGAGAGCGCCAGTTAGCTTTTTGAGCCTCTGGGAAGGCCCCAAAATGGGGTTTTTTCCACCTTATCGACAAAATCGCAGACTTTCTACACAATAAACTTTTTTTTCTGATAGCCCCGAGGGATTTGCATTATTATTGGGAGAGTGCGCAGCCTTGCGCAGACAGATTGCGTAGATAACAACACCTTTTTGAGCCTCTGGGAATGCCCCAAAATGGGGTTTTTTCCCTAAGGATCGCACATATCGCGTCTTCTTTGTGTTTTTGCACAATAGGAATTGTTTTCGGATGGTCCCAAAGGGATTGAATGCATTTGGGAGCTTTGTGCACGCAGCTGAGAGCGCCAGTTAGCTTTTTGAGCCTCTGGGAAGGCCCCAAAATGGGGTTTTTTCCACCTTATCGACAAAATCGCAGACTTTCTACACAATAAACTTTTTTTTCTGATAGCCCCGAGGGATTTGCATTATTATTGGGAGAGTGCGCAGCCTTGCGCAGACAGATTGCGTAGATAACAACACCTTTTTGAGCCTCTGGGAATGCCCCAAAATGGGGTTTTTTCCCTAAGGATCGCACATATCGCGTCTTCTTTGTGTTTTTGCACAATAGGAATTGTTTTCGGATGGTCCCAAAGGGATTGAATGCATTTGGGAGCTTTGTGCACGCAGCTGAGAGCGCCAGTTAGCTTTTTGAGCCTCTGGGAAGGCCCCAAAATGGGGTTTTTTCCACCTTATCGACAAAATCGCAGACTTTCTACACAATAAACTTTTTTTTCTGATAGCCCCGAGGGATTTGCATTATTATTGGGAGAGTGCGCAGCCTTGCGCAGACAGATTGCGTAGATAACAACACCTTTTTGAGCCTCTGGGAATGCCCCAAAATGGGGTTTTTTCCCTAAGGATCGCACATATCGCGTCTTCTTTGTGTTTTTGCACAATAGGAATTGTTTTCGGATGGTCCCAAAGGGATTGAATGCATTTGGGAGCTTTGTGCACGCAGCTGAGAGCGCCAGTTAGCTTTTTGAGCCTCTGGGAAGGCCCCAAAATGGGGTTTTTTCCACCTTATCGACAAAATCGCAGACTTTCTACACAATAAACTTTTTTTTCTGATAGCCCCGAGGGATTTGCATTATTATTGGGAGAGTGCGCAGCCTTGCGCAGACAGATTGCGTAGATAACAACACCTTTTTGAGCCTCTGGGAATGCCCCAAAATGGGGTTTTTTCCCTAAGGATCGCACATATCGCGTCTTCTTTGTGTTTTTGCACAATAGGAATTGTTTTCGGATGGTCCCAAAGGGATTGAATGCATTTGGGAGCTTTGTGCACGCAGCTGAGAGCGCCAGTTAGCTTTTTGAGCCTCTGGGAAGGCCCCAAAATGGGGTTTTTTCCACCTTATCGACAAAATCGCAGACTTTCTACACAATAAACTTTTTTTTCTGATAGCCCCGAGGGATTTGCATTATTATTGGGAGAGTGCGCAGCCTTGCGCAGACAGATTGCGTAGATAACAACACCTTTTTGAGCCTCTGGGAATGCCCCAAAATGGGGTTTTTTCCCTAAGGATCGCACATATCGCGTCTTCTTTGTGTTTTTGCACAATAGGAATTGTTTTCGGATGGTCCCAAAGGGATTGAATGCATTTGGGAGCTTTGTGCACGCAGCTGAGAGCGCCAGTTAGCTTTTTGAGCCTCTGGGAAGGCCCCAAAATGGGGTTTTTTCCACCTTATCGACAAAATCGCAGACTTTCTACACAATAAACTTTTTTTTCTGATAGCCCCGAGGGATTTGCATTATTATTGGGAGAGTGCGCAGCCTTGCGCAGACAGATTGCGTAGATAACAACACCTTTTTGAGCCTCTGGGAATGCCCCAAAATGGGGTTTTTTCCCTAAGGATCGCACATATCGCGTCTTCTTTGTGTTTTTGCACAATAGGAATTGTTTTCGGATGGTCCCAAAGGGATTGAATGCATTTGGGAGCTTTGTGCACGCAGCTGAGAGCGCCAGTTAGCTTTTTGAGCCTCTGGGAAGGCCCCAAAATGGGGTTTTTTCCACCTTATCGACAAAATCGCAGACTTTCTACACAATAAACTTTTTTTTCTGATAGCCCCGAGGGATTTGCATTATTATTGGGAGAGTGCGCAGCCTTGCGCAGACAGATTGCGTAGATAACAACACCTTTTTGAGCCTCTGGGAATGCCCCAAAATGGGGTTTTTTCCCTAAGGATCGCACATATCGCGTCTTCTTTGTGTTTTTGCACAATAGGAATTGTTTTCGGATGGTCCCAAAGGGATTGAATGCATTTGGGAGCTTTGTGCACGCAGCTGAGAGCGCCAGTTAGCTTTTTGAGCCTCTGGGAAGGCCCCAAAATGGGGTTTTTTCCACCTTATCGACAAAATCGCAGACTTTCTACACAATAAACTTTTTTTTCTGATAGCCCCGAGGGATTTGCATTATTATTGGGAGAGTGCGCAGCCTTGCGCAGACAGATTGCGTAGATAACAACACCTTTTTGAGCCTCTGGGAATGCCCCAAAATGGGGTTTTTTCCCTAAGGATCGCACATATCGCGTCTTCTTTGTGTTTTTGCACAATAGGAATTGTTTTCGGATGGTCCCAAAGGGATTGAATGCATTTGGGAGCTTTGTGCACGCAGCTGAGAGCGCCAGTTAGCTTTTTGAGCCTCTGGGAAGGCCCCAAAATGGGGTTTTTTCCACCTTATCGACAAAATCGCAGACTTTCTACACAATAAACTTTTTTTTCTGATAGCCCCGAGGGATTTGCATTATTATTGGGAGAGTGCGCAGCCTTGCGCAGACAGATTGCGTAGATAACAACACCTTTTTGAGCCTCTGGGAATGCCCCAAAATGGGGTTTTTTCCCTAAGGATCGCACATATCGCGTCTTCTTTGTGTTTTTGCACAATAGGAATTGTTTTCGGATGGTCCCAAAGGGATTGAATGCATTTGGGAGCTTTGTGCACGCAGCTGAGAGCGCCAGTTAGCTTTTTGAGCCTCTGGGAAGGCCCCAAAATGGGGTTTTTTCCACCTTATCGACAAAATCGCAGACTTTCTACACAATAAACTTTTTTTTCTGATAGCCCCGAGGGATTTGCATTATTATTGGGAGAGTGCGCAGCCTTGCGCAGACAGATTGCGTAGATAACAACACCTTTTTGAGCCTCTGGGAATGCCCCAAAATGGGGTTTTTTCCCTAAGGATCGCACATATCGCGTCTTCTTTGTGTTTTTGCACAATAGGAATTGTTTTCGGATGGTCCCAAAGGGATTGAATGCATTTGGGAGCTTTGTGCACGCAGCTGAGAGCGCCAGTTAGCTTTTTGAGCCTCTGGGAAGGCCCCAAAATGGGGTTTTTTCCACCTTATCGACAAAATCGCAGACTTTCTACACAATAAACTTTTTTTTCTGATAGCCCCGAGGGATTTGCATTATTATTGGGAGAGTGCGCAGCCTTGCGCAGACAGATTGCGTAGATAACAACACCTTTTTGAGCCTCTGGGAATGCCCCAAAATGGGGTTTTTTCCCTAAGGATCGCACATATCGCGTCTTCTTTGTGTTTTTGCACAATAGGAATTGTTTTCGGATGGTCCCAAAGGGATTGAATGCATTTGGGAGCTTTGTGCACGCAGCTGAGAGCGCCAGTTAGCTTTTTGAGCCTCTGGGAAGGCCCCAAAATGGGGTTTTTTCCACCTTATCGACAAAATCGCAGACTTTCTACACAATAAACTTTTTTTTCTGATAGCCCCGAGGGATTTGCATTATTATTGGGAGAGTGCGCAGCCTTGCGCAGACAGATTGCGTAGATAACAACACCTTTTTGAGCCTCTGGGAATGCCCCAAAATGGGGTTTTTTCCCTAAGGATCGCACATATCGCGTCTTCTTTGTGTTTTTGCACAATAGGAATTGTTTTCGGATGGTCCCAAAGGGATTGAATGCATTTGGGAGCTTTGTGCACGCAGCTGAGAGCGCCAGTTAGCTTTTTGAGCCTCTGGGAAGGCCCCAAAATGGGGTTTTTTCCACCTTATCGACAAAATCGCAGACTTTCTACACAATAAACTTTTTTTTCTGATAGCCCCGAGGGATTTGCATTATTATTGGGAGAGTGCGCAGCCTTGCGCAGACAGATTGCGTAGATAACAACACCTTTTTGAGCCTCTGGGAATGCCCCAAAATGGGGTTTTTTCCCTAAGGATCGCACATATCGCGTCTTCTTTGTGTTTTTGCACAATAGGAATTGTTTTCGGATGGTCCCAAAGGGATTGAATGCATTTGGGAGCTTTGTGCACGCAGCTGAGAGCGCCAGTTAGCTTTTTGAGCCTCTGGGAAGGCCCCAAAATGGGGTTTTTTCCACCTTATCGACAAAATCGCAGACTTTCTACACAATAAACTTTTTTTTCTGATAGCCCCGAGGGATTTGCATTATTATTGGGAGAGTGCGCAGCCTTGCGCAGACAGATTGCGTAGATAACAACACCTTTTTGAGCCTCTGGGAATGCCCCAAAATGGGGTTTTTTCCCTAAGGATCGCACATATCGCGTCTTCTTTGTGTTTTTGCACAATAGGAATTGTTTTCGGATGGTCCCAAAGGGATTGAATGCATTTGGGAGCTTTGTGCACGCAGCTGAGAGCGCCAGTTAGCTTTTTGAGCCTCTGGGAAGGCCCCAAAATGGGGTTTTTTCCACCTTATCGACAAAATCGCAGACTTTCTACACAATAAACTTTTTTTTCTGATAGCCCCGAGGGATTTGCATTATTATTGGGAGAGTGCGCAGCCTTGCGCAGACAGATTGCGTAGATAACAACACCTTTTTGAGCCTCTGGGAATGCCCCAAAATGGGGTTTTTTCCCTAAGGATCGCACATATCGCGTCTTCTTTGTGTTTTTGCACAATAGGAATTGTTTTCGGATGGTCCCAAAGGGATTGAATGCATTTGGGAGCTTTGTGCACGCAGCTGAGAGCGCCAGTTAGCTTTTTGAGCCTCTGGGAAGGCCCCAAAATGGGGTTTTTTCCACCTTATCGACAAAATCGCAGACTTTCTACACAATAAACTTTTTTTTCTGATAGCCCCGAGGGATTTGCATTATTATTGGGAGAGTGCGCAGCCTTGCGCAGACAGATTGCGTAGATAACAACACCTTTTTGAGCCTCTGGGAATGCCCCAAAATGGGGTTTTTTCCCTAAGGATCGCACATATCGCGTCTTCTTTGTGTTTTTGCACAATAGGAATTGTTTTCGGATGGTCCCAAAGGGATTGAATGCATTTGGGAGCTTTGTGCACGCAGCTGAGAGCGCCAGTTAGCTTTTTGAGCCTCTGGGAAGGCCCCAAAATGGGGTTTTTTCCACCTTATCGACAAAATCGCAGACTTTCTACACAATAAACTTTTTTTTCTGATAGCCCCGAGGGATTTGCATTATTATTGGGAGAGTGCGCAGCCTTGCGCAGACAGATTGCGTAGATAACAACACCTTTTTGAGCCTCTGGGAATGCCCCAAAATGGGGTTTTTTCCCTAAGGATCGCACATATCGCGTCTTCTTTGTGTTTTTGCACAATAGGAATTGTTTTCGGATGGTCCCAAAGGGATTGAATGCATTTGGGAGCTTTGTGCACGCAGCTGAGAGCGCCAGTTAGCTTTTTGAGCCTCTGGGAAGGCCCCAAAATGGGGTTTTTTCCACCTTATCGACAAAATCGCAGACTTTCTACACAATAAACTTTTTTTTCTGATAGCCCCGAGGGATTTGCATTATTATTGGGAGAGTGCGCAGCCTTGCGCAGACAGATTGCGTAGATAACAACACCTTTTTGAGCCTCTGGGAATGCCCCAAAATGGGGTTTTTTCCCTAAGGATCGCACATATCGCGTCTTCTTTGTGTTTTTGCACAATAGGAATTGTTTTCGGATGGTCCCAAAGGGATTGAATGCATTTGGGAGCTTTGTGCACGCAGCTGAGAGCGCCAGTTAGCTTTTTGAGCCTCTGGGAAGGCCCCAAAATGGGGTTTTTTCCACCTTATCGACAAAATCGCAGACTTTCTACACAATAAACTTTTTTTTCTGATAGCCCCGAGGGATTTGCATTATTATTGGGAGAGTGCGCAGCCTTGCGCAGACAGATTGCGTAGATAACAACACCTTTTTGAGCCTCTGGGAATGCCCCAAAATGGGGTTTTTTCCCTAAGGATCGCACATATCGCGTCTTCTTTGTGTTTTTGCACAATAGGAATTGTTTTCGGATGGTCCCAAAGGGATTGAATGCATTTGGGAGCTTTGTGCACGCAGCTGAGAGCGCCAGTTAGCTTTTTGAGCCTCTGGGAAGGCCCCAAAATGGGGTTTTTTCCACCTTATCGACAAAATCGCAGACTTTCTACACAATAAACTTTTTTTTCTGATAGCCCCGAGGGATTTGCATTATTATTGGGAGAGTGCGCAGCCTTGCGCAGACAGATTGCGTAGATAACAACACCTTTTTGAGCCTCTGGGAATGCCCCAAAATGGGGTTTTTTCCCTAAGGATCGCACATATCGCGTCTTCTTTGTGTTTTTGCACAATAGGAATTGTTTTCGGATGGTCCCAAAGGGATTGAATGCATTTGGGAGCTTTGTGCACGCAGCTGAGAGCGCCAGTTAGCTTTTTGAGCCTCTGGGAAGGCCCCAAAATGGGGTTTTTTCCACCTTATCGACAAAATCGCAGACTTTCTACACAATAAACTTTTTTTTCTGATAGCCCCGAGGGATTTGCATTATTATTGGGAGAGTGCGCAGCCTTGCGCAGACAGATTGCGTAGATAACAACACCTTTTTGAGCCTCTGGGAATGCCCCAAAATGGGGTTTTTTCCCTAAGGATCGCACATATCGCGTCTTCTTTGTGTTTTTGCACAATAGGAATTGTTTTCGGATGGTCCCAAAGGGATTGAATGCATTTGGGAGCTTTGTGCACGCAGCTGAGAGCGCCAGTTAGCTTTTTGAGCCTCTGGGAAGGCCCCAAAATGGGGTTTTTTCCACCTTATCGACAAAATCGCAGACTTTCTACACAATAAACTTTTTTTTCTGATAGCCCCGAGGGATTTGCATTATTATTGGGAGAGTGCGCAGCCTTGCGCAGACAGATTGCGTAGATAACAACACCTTTTTGAGCCTCTGGGAATGCCCCAAAATGGGGTTTTTTCCCTAAGGATCGCACATATCGCGTCTTCTTTGTGTTTTTGCACAATAGGAATTGTTTTCGGATGGTCCCAAAGGGATTGAATGCATTTGGGAGCTTTGTGCACGCAGCTGAGAGCGCCAGTTAGCTTTTTGAGCCTCTGGGAAGGCCCCAAAATGGGGTTTTTTCCACCTTATCGACAAAATCGCAGACTTTCTACACAATAAACTTTTTTTTCTGATAGCCCCGAGGGATTTGCATTATTATTGGGAGAGTGCGCAGCCTTGCGCAGACAGATTGCGTAGATAACAACACCTTTTTGAGCCTCTGGGAATGCCCCAAAATGGGGTTTTTTCCCTAAGGATCGCACATATCGCGTCTTCTTTGTGTTTTTGCACAATAGGAATTGTTTTCGGATGGTCCCAAAGGGATTGAATGCATTTGGGAGCTTTGTGCACGCAGCTGAGAGCGCCAGTTAGCTTTTTGAGCCTCTGGGAAGGCCCCAAAATGGGGTTTTTTCCACCTTATCGACAAAATCGCAGACTTTCTACACAATAAACTTTTTTTTCTGATAGCCCCGAGGGATTTGCATTATTATTGGGAGAGTGCGCAGCCTTGCGCAGACAGATTGCGTAGATAACAACACCTTTTTGAGCCTCTGGGAATGCCCCAAAATGGGGTTTTTTCCCTAAGGATCGCACATATCGCGTCTTCTTTGTGTTTTTGCACAATAGGAATTGTTTTCGGATGGTCCCAAAGGGATTGAATGCATTTGGGAGCTTTGTGCACGCAGCTGAGAGCGCCAGTTAGCTTTTTGAGCCTCTGGGAAGGCCCCAAAATGGGGTTTTTTCCACCTTATCGACAAAATCGCAGACTTTCTACACAATAAACTTTTTTTTCTGATAGCCCCGAGGGATTTGCATTATTATTGGGAGAGTGCGCAGCCTTGCGCAGACAGATTGCGTAGATAACAACACCTTTTTGAGCCTCTGGGAATGCCCCAAAATGGGGTTTTTTCCCTAAGGATCGCACATATCGCGTCTTCTTTGTGTTTTTGCACAATAGGAATTGTTTTCGGATGGTCCCAAAGGGATTGAATGCATTTGGGAGCTTTGTGCACGCAGCTGAGAGCGCCAGTTAGCTTTTTGAGCCTCTGGGAAGGCCCCAAAATGGGGTTTTTTCCACCTTATCGA
Source organism: Siderastrea radians (assembly GCA_964017195.1). Classification (NCBI taxonomy): domain Eukaryota; kingdom Metazoa; phylum Cnidaria; class Anthozoa; order Scleractinia; family Rhizangiidae; genus Siderastrea; species Siderastrea radians. The sequence continues at coordinate 22,070 of CAXHKT010000380.1, forward strand.
CAAAATCGCAGACTTTCTACACAATAAACTTTTTTTTCTGATAGCCCCGAGGGATTTGCATTATTATTGGGAGAGTGCGCAGCCTTGCGCAGACAGATTGCGTAGATAACAACACCTTTTTGAGCCTCTGGGAATGCCCCAAAATGGGGTTTTTTCCCTAAGGATCGCACATATCGCGTCTTCTTTGTGTTTTTGCACAATAGGAATTGTTTTCGGATGGTCCCAAAGGGATTGAATGCATTTGGGAGCTTTGTGCACGCAGCTGAGAGCGCCAGTTAGCTTTTTGAGCCTCTGGGAAGGCCCCAAAATGGGGTTTTTTCCACCTTATCGACAAAATCGCAGACTTTCTACACAATAAACTTTTTTTTCTGATAGCCCCGAGGGATTTGCATTATTATTGGGAGAGTGCGCAGCCTTGCGCAGACAGATTGCGTAGATAACAACACCTTTTTGAGCCTCTGGGAATGCCCCAAAATGGGGTTTTTTCCCTAAGGATCGCACATATCGCGTCTTCTTTGTGTTTTTGCACAATAGGAATTGTTTTCGGATGGTCCCAAAGGGATTGAATGCATTTGGGAGCTTTGTGCACGCAGCTGAGAGCGCCAGTTAGCTTTTTGAGCCTCTGGGAAGGCCCCAAAATGGGGTTTTTTCCACCTTATCGACAAAATCGCAGACTTTCTACACAATAAACTTTTTTTTCTGATAGCCCCGAGGGATTTGCATTATTATTGGGAGAGTGCGCAGCCTTGCGCAGACAGATTGCGTAGATAACAACACCTTTTTGAGCCTCTGGGAATGCCCCAAAATGGGGTTTTTTCCCTAAGGATCGCACATATCGCGTCTTCTTTGTGTTTTTGCACAATAGGAATTGTTTTCGGATGGTCCCAAAGGGATTGAATGCATTTGGGAGCTTTGTGCACGCAGCTGAGAGCGCCAGTTAGCTTTTTGAGCCTCTGGGAAGGCCCCAAAATGGGGTTTTTTCCACCTTATCGACAAAATCGCAGACTTTCTACACAATAAACTTTTTTTTCTGATAGCCCCGAGGGATTTGCATTATTATTGGGAGAGTGCGCAGCCTTGCGCAGACAGATTGCGTAGATAACAACACCTTTTTGAGCCTCTGGGAATGCCCCAAAATGGGGTTTTTTCCCTAAGGATCGCACATATCGCGTCTTCTTTGTGTTTTTGCACAATAGGAATTGTTTTCGGATGGTCCCAAAGGGATTGAATGCATTTGGGAGCTTTGTGCACGCAGCTGAGAGCGCCAGTTAGCTTTTTGAGCCTCTGGGAAGGCCCCAAAATGGGGTTTTTTCCACCTTATCGACAAAATCGCAGACTTTCTACACAATAAACTTTTTTTTCTGATAGCCCCGAGGGATTTGCATTATTATTGGGAGAGTGCGCAGCCTTGCGCAGACAGATTGCGTAGATAACAACACCTTTTTGAGCCTCTGGGAATGCCCCAAAATGGGGTTTTTTCCCTAAGGATCGCACATATCGCGTCTTCTTTGTGTTTTTGCACAATAGGAATTGTTTTCGGATGGTCCCAAAGGGATTGAATGCATTTGGGAGCTTTGTGCACGCAGCTGAGAGCGCCAGTTAGCTTTTTGAGCCTCTGGGAAGGCCCCAAAATGGGGTTTTTTCCACCTTATCGACAAAATCGCAGACTTTCTACACAATAAACTTTTTTTTCTGATAGCCCCGAGGGATTTGCATTATTATTGGGAGAGTGCGCAGCCTTGCGCAGACAGATTGCGTAGATAACAACACCTTTTTGAGCCTCTGGGAATGCCCCAAAATGGGGTTTTTTCCCTAAGGATCGCACATATCGCGTCTTCTTTGTGTTTTTGCACAATAGGAATTGTTTTCGGATGGTCCCAAAGGGATTGAATGCATTTGGGAGCTTTGTGCACGCAGCTGAGAGCGCCAGTTAGCTTTTTGAGCCTCTGGGAAGGCCCCAAAATGGGGTTTTTTCCACCTTATCGACAAAATCGCAGACTTTCTACACAATAAACTTTTTTTTCTGATAGCCCCGAGGGATTTGCATTATTATTGGGAGAGTGCGCAGCCTTGCGCAGACAGATTGCGTAGATAACAACACCTTTTTGAGCCTCTGGGAATGCCCCAAAATGGGGTTTTTTCCCTAAGGATCGCACATATCGCGTCTTCTTTGTGTTTTTGCACAATAGGAATTGTTTTCGGATGGTCCCAAAGGGATTGAATGCATTTGGGAGCTTTGTGCACGCAGCTGAGAGCGCCAGTTAGCTTTTTGAGCCTCTGGGAAGGCCCCAAAATGGGGTTTTTTCCACCTTATCGACAAAATCGCAGACTTTCTACACAATAAACTTTTTTTTCTGATAGCCCCGAGGGATTTGCATTATTATTGGGAGAGTGCGCAGCCTTGCGCAGACAGATTGCGTAGATAACAACACCTTTTTGAGCCTCTGGGAATGCCCCAAAATGGGGTTTTTTCCCTAAGGATCGCACATATCGCGTCTTCTTTGTGTTTTTGCACAATAGGAATTGTTTTCGGATGGTCCCAAAGGGATTGAATGCATTTGGGAGCTTTGTGCACGCAGCTGAGAGCGCCAGTTAGCTTTTTGAGCCTCTGGGAAGGCCCCAAAATGGGGTTTTTTCCACCTTATCGACAAAATCGCAGACTTTCTACACAATAAACTTTTTTTTCTGATAGCCCCGAGGGATTTGCATTATTATTGGGAGAGTGCGCAGCCTTGCGCAGACAGATTGCGTAGATAACAACACCTTTTTGAGCCTCTGGGAATGCCCCAAAATGGGGTTTTTTCCCTAAGGATCGCACATATCGCGTCTTCTTTGTGTTTTTGCACAATAGGAATTGTTTTCGGATGGTCCCAAAGGGATTGAATGCATTTGGGAGCTTTGTGCACGCAGCTGAGAGCGCCAGTTAGCTTTTTGAGCCTCTGGGAAGGCCCCAAAATGGGGTTTTTTCCACCTTATCGACAAAATCGCAGACTTTCTACACAATAAACTTTTTTTTCTGATAGCCCCGAGGGATTTGCATTATTATTGGGAGAGTGCGCAGCCTTGCGCAGACAGATTGCGTAGATAACAACACCTTTTTGAGCCTCTGGGAATGCCCCAAAATGGGGTTTTTTCCCTAAGGATCGCACATATCGCGTCTTCTTTGTGTTTTTGCACAATAGGAATTGTTTTCGGATGGTCCCAAAGGGATTGAATGCATTTGGGAGCTTTGTGCACGCAGCTGAGAGCGCCAGTTAGCTTTTTGAGCCTCTGGGAAGGCCCCAAAATGGGGTTTTTTCCACCTTATCGACAAAATCGCAGACTTTCTACACAATAAACTTTTTTTTCTGATAGCCCCGAGGGATTTGCATTATTATTGGGAGAGTGCGCAGCCTTGCGCAGACAGATTGCGTAGATAACAACACCTTTTTGAGCCTCTGGGAATGCCCCAAAATGGGGTTTTTTCCCTAAGGATCGCACATATCGCGTCTTCTTTGTGTTTTTGCACAATAGGAATTGTTTTCGGATGGTCCCAAAGGGATTGAATGCATTTGGGAGCTTTGTGCACGCAGCTGAGAGCGCCAGTTAGCTTTTTGAGCCTCTGGGAAGGCCCCAAAATGGGGTTTTTTCCACCTTATCGACAAAATCGCAGACTTTCTACACAATAAACTTTTTTTTCTGATAGCCCCGAGGGATTTGCATTATTATTGGGAGAGTGCGCAGCCTTGCGCAGACAGATTGCGTAGATAACAACACCTTTTTGAGCCTCTGGGAATGCCCCAAAATGGGGTTTTTTCCCTAAGGATCGCACATATCGCGTCTTCTTTGTGTTTTTGCACAATAGGAATTGTTTTCGGATGGTCCCAAAGGGATTGAATGCATTTGGGAGCTTTGTGCACGCAGCTGAGAGCGCCAGTTAGCTTTTTGAGCCTCTGGGAAGGCCCCAAAATGGGGTTTTTTCCACCTTATCGACAAAATCGCAGACTTTCTACACAATAAACTTTTTTTTCTGATAGCCCCGAGGGATTTGCATTATTATTGGGAGAGTGCGCAGCCTTGCGCAGACAGATTGCGTAGATAACAACACCTTTTTGAGCCTCTGGGAATGCCCCAAAATGGGGTTTTTTCCCTAAGGATCGCACATATCGCGTCTTCTTTGTGTTTTTGCACAATAGGAATTGTTTTCGGATGGTCCCAAAGGGATTGAATGCATTTGGGAGCTTTGTGCACGCAGCTGAGAGCGCCAGTTAGCTTTTTGAGCCTCTGGGAAGGCCCCAAAATGGGGTTTTTTCCACCTTATCGACAAAATCGCAGACTTTCTACACAATAAACTTTTTTTTCTGATAGCCCCGAGGGATTTGCATTATTATTGGGAGAGTGCGCAGCCTTGCGCAGACAGATTGCGTAGATAACAACACCTTTTTGAGCCTCTGGGAATGCCCCAAAATGGGGTTTTTTCCCTAAGGATCGCACATATCGCGTCTTCTTTGTGTTTTTGCACAATAGGAATTGTTTTCGGATGGTCCCAAAGGGATTGAATGCATTTGGGAGCTTTGTGCACGCAGCTGAGAGCGCCAGTTAGCTTTTTGAGCCTCTGGGAAGGCCCCAAAATGGGGTTTTTTCCACCTTATCGACAAAATCGCAGACTTTCTACACAATAAACTTTTTTTTCTGATAGCCCCGAGGGATTTGCATTATTATTGGGAGAGTGCGCAGCCTTGCGCAGACAGATTGCGTAGATAACAACACCTTTTTGAGCCTCTGGGAATGCCCCAAAATGGGGTTTTTTCCCTAAGTATCGCACATATCGCGTCTTCTTTGTGTTTTTGCACAATAGGAATTGTTTTCGGATGGTCCCAAAGGGATTGAATGCATTTGGGAGCTTTGTGCACGCAGCTGAGAGCGCCAGTTAGCTTTTTGAGCCTCTGGGAAGGCCCCAAAATGGGGTTTTTTCCACCTTATCGACAAAATCGCAGACTTTCTACACAATAAACTTTTTTTTCTGATAGCCCCGAGGGATTTGCATTATTATTGGGAGAGTGCGCAGCCTTGCGCAGACAGATTGCGTAGATAACAACACCTTTTTGAGCCTCTGGGAATGTGCCCCAAAATGGGGTTTTTTCCTAAGGATCGCACATATCGCGTCTTCTTTGTGTTTTTGCACAATAGGAATTGTTTTCGGATGGTCCCAAAGGGATTGAATGCATTTGGGAGCTTTGTGCACGCAGCTGAGAGCGCCAGTTAGCTTTTTGAGCCTCTGGGAAGGCCCCAAAATGGGGTTTTTTCCACCTTATCGACAAAATCGCAGACTTTCTACACAATAAACTTTTTTTTCTGATAGCCCCGAGGGATTTGCATTATTATTGGGAGAGTGCGCAGCCTTGCGCAGACAGATTGCGTAGATAACAACACCTTTTTGAGCCTCTGGGAATGCCCCAAAATGGGGTTTTTTCCCTAAGGATCGCACATATCGCGTCTTCTTTGTGTTTTTGCACAATAGGAATTGTTTTCGGATGGTCCCAAAGGGATTGAATGCATTTGGGAGCTTTGTGCACGCAGCTGAGAGCGCCAGTTAGCTTTTTGAGCCTCTGGGAAGGCCCCAAAATGGGGTTTTTTCCACCTTATCGACAAAATCGCAGACTTTCTACACAATAAACTTTTTTTTCTGATAGCCCCGAGGGATTTGCATTATTATTGGGAGAGTGCGCAGCCTTGCGCAGACAGATTGCGTAGATAACAACACCTTTTTGAGCCTCTGGGAATGCCCCAAAATGGGGTTTTTTCCCTAAGGATCGCACATATCGCGTCTTCTTTGTGTTTTTGCACAATAGGAATTGTTTTCGGATGGTCCCAAAGGGATTGAATGCATTTGGGAGCTTTGTGCACGCAGCTGAGAGCGCCAGTTAGCTTTTTGAGCCTCTGGGAAGGCCCCAAAATGGGGTTTTTTCCACCTTATCGACAAAATCGCAGACTTTCTACACAATAAACTTTTTTTTCTGATAGCCCCGAGGGATTTGCATTATTATTGGGAGAGTGCGCAGCCTTGCGCAGACAGATTGCGTAGATAACAACACCTTTTTGAGCCTCTGGGAATGCCCCAAAATGGGGTTTTTTCCCTAAGGATCGCACATATCGCGTCTTCTTTGTGTTTTTGCACAATAGGAATTGTTTTCGGATGGTCCCAAAGGGATTGAATGCATTTGGGAGCTTTGTGCACGCAGCTGAGAGCGCCAGTTAGCTTTTTGAGCCTCTGGGAAGGCCCCAAAATGGGGTTTTTTCCACCTTATCGACAAAATCGCAGACTTTCTACACAATAAACTTTTTTTTCTGATAGCCCCGAGGGATTTGCATTATTATTGGGAGAGTGCGCAGCCTTGCGCAGACAGATTGCGTAGATAACAACACCTTTTTGAGCCTCTGGGAATGCCCCAAAATGGGGTTTTTTCCCTAAGGATCGCACATATCGCGTCTTCTTTGTGTTTTTGCACAATAGGAATTGTTTTCGGATGGTCCCAAAGGGATTGAATGCATTTGGGAGCTTTGTGCACGCAGCTGAGAGCGCCAGTTAGCTTTTTGAGCCTCTGGGAAGGCCCCAAAATGGGGTTTTTTCCACCTTATCGACAAAATCGCAGACTTTCTACACAATAAACTTTTTTTTCTGATAGCCCCGAGGGATTTGCATTATTATTGGGAGAGTGCGCAGCCTTGCGCAGACAGATTGCGTAGATAACAACACCTTTTTGAGCCTCTGGGAATGCCCCAAAATGGGGTTTTTTCCCTAAGGATCGCACATATCGCGTCTTCTTTGTGTTTTTGCACAATAGGAATTGTTTTCGGATGGTCCCAAAGGGATTGAATGCATTTGGGAGCTTTGTGCACGCAGCTGAGAGCGCCAGTTAGCTTTTTGAGCCTCTGGGAAGGCCCCAAAATGGGGTTTTTTCCACCTTATCGACAAAATCGCAGACTTTCTACACAATAAACTTTTTTTTCTGATAGCCCCGAGGGATTTGCATTATTATTGGGAGAGTGCGCAGCCTTGCGCAGACAGATTGCGTAGATAACAACACCTTTTTGAGCCTCTGGGAATGCCCCAAAATGGGGTTTTTTCCCTAAGGATCGCACATATCGCGTCTTCTTTGTGTTTTTGCACAATAGGAATTGTTTTCGGATGGTCCCAAAGGGATTGAATGCATTTGGGAGCTTTGTGCACGCAGCTGAGAGCGCCAGTTAGCTTTTTGAGCCTCTGGGAAGGCCCCAAAATGGGGTTTTTTCCACCTTATCGACAAAATCGCAGACTTTCTACACAATAAACTTTTTTTTCTGATAGCCCCGAGGGATTTGCATTATTATTGGGAGAGTGCGCAGCCTTGCGCAGACAGATTGCGTAGATAACAACACCTTTTTGAGCCTCTGGGAATGCCCCAAAATGGGGTTTTTTCCCTAAGGATCGCACATATCGCGTCTTCTTTGTGTTTTTGCACAATAGGAATTGTTTTCGGATGGTCCCAAAGGGATTGAATGCATTTGGGAGCTTTGTGCACGCAGCTGAGAGCGCCAGTTAGCTTTTTGAGCCTCTGGGAAGGCCCCAAAATGGGGTTTTTTCCACCTTATCGACAAAATCGCAGACTTTCTACACAATAAACTTTTTTTTCTGATAGCCCCGAGGGATTTGCATTATTATTGGGAGAGTGCGCAGCCTTGCGCAGACAGATTGCGTAGATAACAACACCTTTTTGAGCCTCTGGGAATGCCCCAAAATGGGGTTTTTTCCCTAAGGATCGCACATATCGCGTCTTCTTTGTGTTTTTGCACAATAGGAATTGTTTTCGGATGGTCCCAAAGGGATTGAATGCATTTGGGAGCTTTGTGCACGCAGCTGAGAGCGCCAGTTAGCTTTTTGAGCCTCTGGGAAGGCCCCAAAATGGGGTTTTTTCCACCTTATCGACAAAATCGCAGACTTTCTACACAATAAACTTTTTTTTCTGATAGCCCCGAGGGATTTGCATTATTATTGGGAGAGTGCGCAGCCTTGCGCAGACAGATTGCGTAGATAACAACACCTTTTTGAGCCTCTGGGAATGCCCCAAAATGGGGTTTTTTCCCTAAGGATCGCACATATCGCGTCTTCTTTGTGTTTTTGCACAATAGGAATTGTTTTCGGATGGTCCCAAAGGGATTGAATGCATTTGGGAGCTTTGTGCACGCAGCTGAGAGCGCCAGTTAGCTTTTTGAGCCTCTGGGAAGGCCCCAAAATGGGGTTTTTTCCACCTTATCGACAAAATCGCAGACTTTCTACACAATAAACTTTTTTTTCTGATAGCCCCGAGGGATTTGCATTATTATTGGGAGAGTGCGCAGCCTTGCGCAGACAGATTGCGTAGATAACAACACCTTTTTGAGCCTCTGGGAATGCCCCAAAATGGGGTTTTTTCCCTAAGGATCGCACATATCGCGTCTTCTTTGTGTTTTTGCACAATAGGAATTGTTTTCGGATGGTCCCAAAGGGATTGAATGCATTTGGGAGCTTTGTGCACGCAGCTGAGAGCGCCAGTTAGCTTTTTGAGCCTCTGGGAAGGCCCCAAAATGGGGTTTTTTCCACCTTATCGACAAAATCGCAGACTTTCTACACAATAAACTTTTTTTTCTGATAGCCCCGAGGGATTTGCATTATTATTGGGAGAGTGCGCAGCCTTGCGCAGACAGATTGCGTAGATAACAACACCTTTTTGAGCCTCTGGGAATGCCCCAAAATGGGGTTTTTTCCCTAAGGATCGCACATATCGCGTCTTCTTTGTGTTTTTGCACAATAGGAATTGTTTTCGGATGGTCCCAAAGGGATTGAATGCATTTGGGAGCTTTGTGCACGCAGCTGAGAGCGCCAGTTAGCTTTTTGAGCCTCTGGGAAGGCCCCAAAATGGGGTTTTTTCCACCTTATCGACAAAATCGCAGACTTTCTACACAATAAACTTTTTTTTCTGATAGCCCCGAGGGATTTGCATTATTATTGGGAGAGTGCGCAGCCTTGCGCAGACAGATTGCGTAGATAACAACACCTTTTTGAGCCTCTGGGAATGCCCCAAAATGGGGTTTTTTCCCTAAGGATCGCACATATCGCGTCTTCTTTGTGTTTTTGCACAATAGGAATTGTTTTCGGATGGTCCCAAAGGGATTGAATGCATTTGGGAGCTTTGTGCACGCAGCTGAGAGCGCCAGTTAGCTTTTTGAGCCTCTGGGAAGGCCCCAAAATGGGGTTTTTTCCACCTTATCGACAAAATCGCAGACTTTCTACACAATAAACTTTTTTTTCTGATAGCCCCGAGGGATTTGCATTATTATTGGGAGAGTGCGCAGCCTTGCGCAGACAGATTGCGTAGATAACAACACCTTTTTGAGCCTCTGGGAATGCCCCAAAATGGGGTTTTTTCCCTAAGGATCGCACATATCGCGTCTTCTTTGTGTTTTTGCACAATAGGAATTGTTTTCGGATGGTCCCAAAGGGATTGAATGCATTTGGGAGCTTTGTGCACGCAGCTGAGAGCGCCAGTTAGCTTTTTGAGCCTCTGGGAAGGCCCCAAAATGGGGTTTTTTCCACCTTATCGACAAAATCGCAGACTTTCTACACAATAAACTTTTTTTTCTGATAGCCCCGAGGGATTTGCATTATTATTGGGAGAGTGCGCAGCCTTGCGCAGACAGATTGCGTAGATAACAACACCTTTTTGAGCCTCTGGGAATGCCCCAAAATGGGGTTTTTTCCCTAAGGATCGCACATATCGCGTCTTCTTTGTGTTTTTGCACAATAGGAATTGTTTTCGGATGGTCCCAAAGGGATTGAATGCATTTGGGAGCTTTGTGCACGCAGCTGAGAGCGCCAGTTAGCTTTTTGAGCCTCTGGGAAGGCCCCAAAATGGGGTTTTTTCCACCTTATCGACAAAATCGCAGACTTTCTACACAATAAACTTTTTTTTCTGATAGCCCCGAGGGATTTGCATTATTATTGGGAGAGTGCGCAGCCTTGCGCAGACAGATTGCGTAGATAACAACACCTTTTTGAGCCTCTGGGAATGCCCCAAAATGGGGTTTTTTCCCTAAGGATCGCACATATCGCGTCTTCTTTGTGTTTTTGCACAATAGGAATTGTTTTCGGATGGTCCCAAAGGGATTGAATGCATTTGGGAGCTTTGTGCACGCAGCTGAGAGCGCCAGTTAGCTTTTTGAGCCTCTGGGAAGGCCCCAAAATGGGGTTTTTTCCACCTTATCGACAAAATCGCAGACTTTCTACACAATAAACTTTTTTTTCTGATAGCCCCGAGGGATTTGCATTATTATTGGGAGAGTGCGCAGCCTTGCGCAGACAGATTGCGTAGATAACAACACCTTTTTGAGCCTCTGGGAATGCCCCAAAATGGGGTTTTTTCCCTAAGGATCGCACATATCGCGTCTTCTTTGTGTTTTTGCACAATAGGAATTGTTTTCGGATGGTCCCAAAGGGATTGAATGCATTTGGGAGCTTTGTGCACGCAGCTGAGAGCGCCAGTTAGCTTTTTGAGCCTCTGGGAAGGCCCCAAAATGGGGTTTTTTCCACCTTATCGACAAAATCGCAGACTTTCTACACAATAAACTTTTTTTTCTGATAGCCCCGAGGGATTTGCATTATTATTGGGAGAGTGCGCAGCCTTGCGCAGACAGATTGCGTAGATAACAACACCTTTTTGAGCCTCTGGGAATGCCCCAAAATGGGGTTTTTTCCCTAAGGATCGCACATATCGCGTCTTCTTTGTGTTTTTGCACAATAGGAATTGTTTTCGGATGGTCCCAAAGGGATTGAATGCATTTGGGAGCTTTGTGCACGCAGCTGAGAGCGCCAGTTAGCTTTTTGAGCCTCTGGGAAGGCCCCAAAATGGGGTTTTTTCCACCTTATCGACAAAATCGCAGACTTTCTACACAATAAACTTTTTTTTCTGATAGCCCCGAGGGATTTGCATTATTATTGGGAGAGTGCGCAGCCTTGCGCAGACAGATTGCGTAGATAACAACACCTTTTTGAGCCTCTGGGAATGCCCCAAAATGGGGTTTTTTCCCTAAGGATCGCACATATCGCGTCTTCTTTGTGTTTTTGCACAATAGGAATTGTTTTCGGATGGTCCCAAAGGGATTGAATGCATTTGGGAGCTTTGTGCACGCAGCTGAGAGCGCCAGTTAGCTTTTTGAGCCTCTGGGAAGGCCCCAAAATGGGGTTTTTTCCACCTTATCGACAAAATCGCAGACTTTCTACACAATAAACTTTTTTTTCTGATAGCCCCGAGGGATTTGCATTATTATTGGGAGAGTGCGCAGCCTTGCGCAGACAGATTGCGTAGATAACAACACCTTTTTGAGCCTCTGGGAATGCCCCAAAATGGGGTTTTTTCCCTAAGGATCGCACATATCGCGTCTTCTTTGTGTTTTTGCACAATAGGAATTGTTTTCGGATGGTCCCAAAGGGATTGAATGCATTTGGGAGCTTTGTGCACGCAGCTGAGAGCGCCAGTTAGCTTTTTGAGCCTCTGGGAAGGCCCCAAAATGGGGTTTTTTCCACCTTATCGACAAAATCGCAGACTTTCTACACAATAAACTTTTTTTTCTGATAGCCCCGAGGGATTTGCATTATTATTGGGAGAGTGCGCAGCCTTGCGCAGACAGATTGCGTAGATAACAACACCTTTTTGAGCCTCTGGGAATGCCCCAAAATGGGGTTTTTTCCCTAAGGATCGCACATATCGCGTCTTCTTTGTGTTTTTGCACAATAGGAATTGTTTTCGGATGGTCCCAAAGGGATTGAATGCATTTGGGAGCTTTGTGCACGCAGCTGAGAGCGCCAGTTAGCTTTTTGAGCCTCTGGGAAGGCCCCAAAATGGGGTTTTTTCCACCTTATCGACAAAATCGCAGACTTTCTACACAATAAACTTTTTTTTCTGATAGCCCCGAGGGATTTGCATTATTATTGGGAGAGTGCGCAGCCTTGCGCAGACAGATTGCGTAGATAACAACACCTTTTTGAGCCTCTGGGAATGCCCCAAAATGGGGTTTTTTCCCTAAGGATCGCACATATCGCGTCTTCTTTGTGTTTTTGCACAATAGGAATTGTTTTCGGATGGTCCCAAAGGGATTGAATGCATTTGGGAGCTTTGTGCACGCAGCTGAGAGCGCCAGTTAGCTTTTTGAGCCTCTGGGAAGGCCCCAAAATGGGGTTTTTTCCACCTTATCGACAAAATCGCAGACTTTCTACACAATAAACTTTTTTTTCTGATAGCCCCGAGGGATTTGCATTATTATTGGGAGAGTGCGCAGCCTTGCGCAGACAGATTGCGTAGATAACAACACCTTTTTGAGCCTCTGGGAATGCCCCAAAATGGGGTTTTTTCCCTAAGGATCGCACATATCGCGTCTTCTTTGTGTTTTTGCACAATAGGAATTGTTTTCGGATGGTCCCAAAGGGATTGAATGCATTTGGGAGCTTTGTGCACGCAGCTGAGAGCGCCAGTTAGCTTTTTGAGCCTCTGGGAAGGCCCCAAAATGGGGTTTTTTCCACCTTATCGACAAAATCGCAGACTTTCTACACAATAAACTTTTTTTTCTGATAGCCCCGAGGGATTTGCATTATTATTGGGAGAGTGCGCAGCCTTGCGCAGACAGATTGCGTAGATAACAACACCTTTTTGAGCCTCTGGGAATGCCCCAAAATGGGGTTTTTTCCCTAAGGATCGCACATATCGCGTCTTCTTTGTGTTTTTGCACAATAGGAATTGTTTTCGGATGGTCCCAAAGGGATTGAATGCATTTGGGAGCTTTGTGCACGCAGCTGAGAGCGCCAGTTAGCTTTTTGAGCCTCTGGGAAGGCCCCAAAATGGGGTTTTTTCCACCTTATCGACAAAATCGCAGACTTTCTACACAATAAACTTTTTTTTCTGATAGCCCCGAGGGATTTGCATTATTATTGGGCGAGTGCGCAGCCTTGCGCAGACAGATTGCGTAGATAACAACACCTTTTTGAGCCTCTGGGAATGCCCCAAAATGGGGTTTTTTCCCTAAGGATCGCACATATCGCGTCTTCTTTGTGTTTTTGCACAATAGGAATTGTTTTCGGATGGTCCCAAAGGGATTGAATGCATTTGGGAGCTTTGTGCACGCAGCTGAGAGCGCCAGTTAGCTTTTTGAGCCTCTGGGAAGGCCCCAAAATGGGGTTTTTTCCACCTTATCGACAAAATCGCAGACTTTCTACACAATAAACTTTTTTTTCTGATAGCCCCGAGGGATTTGCATTATTATTGGGAGAGTGCGCAGCCTTGCGCAGACAGATTGCGTAGATAACAACACCTTTTTGAGCCTCTGGGAATGCCCCAAAATGGGGTTTTTTCCCTAAGGATCGCACATATCGCGTCTTCTTTGTGTTTTTGCACAATAGGAATTGTTTTCGGATGGTCCCAAAGGGATTGAATGCATTTGGGAGCTTTGTGCACGCAGCTGAGAGCGCCAGTTAGCTTTTTGAGCCTCTGGGAAGGCCCCAAAATGGGGTTTTTTCCACCTTATCGACAAAATCGCAGACTTTCTACACAATAAACTTTTTTTTCTGATAGCCCCGAGGGATTTGCATTATTATTGGGAGAGTGCGCAGCCTTGCGCAGACAGATTGCGTAGATAACAACACCTTTTTGAGCCTCTGGGAATGCCCCAAAATGGGGTTTTTTCCCTAAGGATCGCACATATCGCGTCTTCTTTGTGTTTTTGCACAATAGGAATTGTTTTCGGATGGTCCCAAAGGGATTGAATGCATTTGGGAGCTTTGTGCACGCAGCTGAGAGCGCCAGTTAGCTTTTTGAGCCTCTGGGAAGGCCCCAAAATGGGGTTTTTTCCACCTTATCGACAAAATCGCAGACTTTCTACACAATAAACTTTTTTTTCTGATAGCCCCGAGGGATTTGCATTATTATTGGGAGAGTGCGCAGCCTTGCGCAGACAGATTGCGTAGATAACAACACCTTTTTGAGCCTCTGGGAATGCCCCAAAATGGGGTTTTTTCCCTAAGGATCGCACATATCGCGTCTTCTTTGTGTTTTTGCACAATAGGAATTGTTTTCGGATGGTCCCAAAGGGATTGAATGCATTTGGGAGCTTTGTGCACGCAGCTGAGAGCGCCAGTTAGCTTTTTGAGCCTCTGGGAAGGCCCCAAAATGGGGTTTTTTCCACCTTATCGACAAAATCGCAGACTTTCTACACAATAAACTTTTTTTTCTGATAGCCCCGAGGGATTTGCATTATTATTGGGCGAGTGCGCAGCCTTGCGCAGACAGATTGCGTAGATAACAACACCTTTTTGAGCCTCTGGGAATGCCCCAAAATGGGGTTTTTTCCCTAAGGATCGCACATATCGCGTCTTCTTTGTGTTTTTGCACAATAGGAATTGTTTTCGGATGGTCCCAAAGGGATTGAATGCATTTGGGAGCTTTGTGCACGCAGCTGAGAGCGCCAGTTAGCTTTTTGAGCCTCTGGGAAGGCCCCAAAATGGGGTTTTTTCCACCTTATCGACAAAATCGCAGACTTTCTACACAATAAACTTTTTTTTCTGATAGCCCCGAGGGATTTGCATTATTATTGGGAGAGTGCGCAGCCTTGCGCAGACAGATTGCGTAGATAACAACACCTTTTTGAGCCTCTGGGAATGCCCCAAAATGGGGTTTTTTCCCTAAGGATCGCACATATCGCGTCTTCTTTGTGTTTTTGCACAATAGGAATTGTTTTCGGATGGTCCCAAAGGGATTGAATGCATTTGGGAGCTTTGTGCACGCAGCTGAGAGCGCCAGTTAGCTTTTTGAGCCTCTGGGAAGGCCCCAAAATGGGGTTTTTTCCACCTTATCGACAAAATCGCAGACTTTCTACACAATAAACTTTTTTTTCTGATAGCCCCGAGGGATTTGCATTATTATTGGGAGAGTGCGCAGCCTTGCGCAGACAGATTGCGTAGATAACAACACCTTTTTGAGCCTCTGGGAATGCCCCAAAATGGGGTTTTTTCCCTAAGGATCGCACATATCGCGTCTTCTTTGTGTTTTTGCACAATAGGAATTGTTTTCGGATGGTCCCAAAGGGATTGAATGCATTTGGGAGCTTTGTGCACGCAGCTGAGAGCGCCAGTTAGCTTTTTGAGCCTCTGGGAAGGCCCCAAAATGGGGTTTTTTCCACCTTATCGACAAAATCGCAGACTTTCTACACAATAAACTTTTTTTTCTGATAGCCCCGAGGGATTTGCATTATTATTGGGCGAGTGCGCAGCCTTGCGCAGACAGATTGCGTAGATAACAACACCTTTTTGAGCCTCTGGGAATGCCCCAAAATGGGGTTTTTTCCCTAAGGATCGCACATATCGCGTCTTCTTTGTGTTTTTGCACAATAGGAATTGTTTTCGGATGGTCCCAAAGGGATTGAATGCATTTGGGAGCTTTGTGCACGCAGCTGAGAGCGCCAGTTAGCTTTTTGAGCCTCTGGGAAGGCCCCAAAATGGGGTTTTTTCCACCTTATCGACAAAATCGCAGACTTTCTACACAATAAACTTTTTTTTCTGATAGCCCCGAGGGATTTGCATTATTATTGGGAGAGTGCGCAGCCTTGCGCAGACAGATTGCGTAGATAACAACACCTTTTTGAGCCTCTGGGAATGCCCCAAAATGGGGTTTTTTCCCTAAGGATCGCACATATCGCGTCTTCTTTGTGTTTTTGCACAATAGGAATTGTTTTCGGATGGTCCCAAAGGGATTGAATGCATTTGGGAGCTTTGTGCACGCAGCTGAGAGCGCCAGTTAGCTTTTTGAGCCTCTGGGAAGGCCCCAAAATGGGGTTTTTTCCACCTTATCGACAAAATCGCAGACTTTCTACACAATAAACTTTTTTTTCTGATAGCCCCGAGGGATTTGCATTATTATTGGGAGAGTGCGCAGCCTTGCGCAGACAGATTGCGTAGATAACAACACCTTTTTGAGCCTCTGGGAATGCCCCAAAATGGGGTTTTTTCCCTAAGGATCGCACATATCGCGTCTTCTTTGTGTTTTTGCACAATAGGAATTGTTTTCGGATGGTCCCAAAGGGATTGAATGCATTTGGGAGCTTTGTGCACGCAGCTGAGAGCGCCAGTTAGCTTTTTGAGCCTCTGGGAAGGCCCCAAAATGGGGTTTTTTCCACCTTATCGACAAAATCGCAGACTTTCTACACAATAAACTTTTTTTTCTGATAGCCCCGAGGGATTTGCATTATTATTGGGAGAGTGCGCAGCCTTGCGCAGACAGATTGCGTAGATAACAACACCTTTTTGAGCCTCTGGGAATGCCCCAAAATGGGGTTTTTTCCCTAAGGATCGCACATATCGCGTCTTCTTTGTGTTTTTGCACAATAGGAATTGTTTTCGGATGGTCCCAAAGGGATTGAATGCATTTGGGAGCTTTGTGCACGCAGCTGAGAGCGCCAGTTAGCTTTTTGAGCCTCTGGGAAGGCCCCAAAATGGGGTTTTTTCCACCTTATCGACAAAATCGCAGACTTTCTACACAATAAACTTTTTTTTCTGATAGCCCCGAGGGATTTGCATTATTATTGGGAGAGTGCGCAGCCTTGCGCAGACAGATTGCGTAGATAACAACACCTTTTTGAGCCTCTGGGAATGCCCCAAAATGGGGTTTTTTCCCTAAGGATCGCACATATCGCGTCTTCTTTGTGTTTTTGCACAATAGGAATTGTTTTCGGATGGTCCCAAAGGGATTGAATGCATTTGGGAGCTTTGTGCACGCAGCTGAGAGCGCCAGTTAGGTTTTTGAGCCTCTGGGAAGGCCCCAAAATGGGGTTTTTTCCACCTTATCGACAAAATCGCAGACTTTCTACACAATAAACTTTTTTTTCTGATAGCCCCGAGGGATTTGCATTATTATTGGGAGAGTGCGCAGCCTTGCGCAGACAGATTGCGTAGATAACAACACCTTTTTGAGCCTCTGGGAATGCCCCAAAATGGGGTTTTTTCCCTAAGGATCGCACATATCGCGTCTTCTTTGTGTTTTTGCACAATAGGATTTGTTTTCGGATGGTCCCAAAGGGATTGAATGCATTTGGGAGCTTTGTGCACGCAGCTGAGAGCGCCAGTTAGCTTTTTGAGCCTCTGGGAAGGCCCCAAAATGGGGTTTTTTCCACCTTATCGACAAAATCGCAGACTTTCTACACAATAAACTTTTTTTTCTGATAGCCCCGAGGGATTTGCATTATTATTGGGAGAGTGCGCAGCCTTGCGCAGACAGATTGCGTAGATAACAACACCTTTTTGAGCCTCTGGGAATGCCCCAAAATGGGGTTTTTTCCCTAAGGATCGCACATATCGCGTCTTCTTTGTGTTTTTGCACAATAGGAATTGTTTTCGGATGGTCCCAAAGGGATTGAATGCATTTGGGAGCTTTGTGCACGCAGCTGAGAGCGCCAGTTAGCTTTTTGAGCCTCTGGGAAGGCCCCAAAATGGGGTTTTTTCCACCTTATCGACAAAATCGCAGACTTTCTACACAATAAACTTTTTTTTCTGATAGCCCCGAGGGATTTGCATTATTATTGGGAGAGTGCGCAGCCTTGCGCAGACAGATTGCGTAGATAACAACACCTTTTTGAGCCTCTGGGAATGCCCCAAAATGGGGTTTTTTCCCTAAGGATCGCACATATCGCGTCTTCTTTGTGTTTTTGCACAATAGGAATTGTTTTCGGATGGTCCCAAAGGGATTGAATGCATTTGGGAGCTTTGTGCACGCAGCTGAGAGCGCCAGTTAGCTTTTTGAGCCTCTGGGAAGGCCCCAAAATGGGGTTTTTTCCACCTTATCGACAAAATCGCAGACTTTCTACACAATAAACTTTTTTTTCTGATAGCCCCGAGGGATTTGCATTATTATTGGGAGAGTGCGCAGCCTTGCGCAGACAGATTGCGTAGATAACAACACCTTTTTGAGCCTCTGGGAATGCCCCAAAATGGGGTTTTTTCCCTAAGGATCGCACATATCGCGTCTTCTTTGTGTTTTTGCACAATAGGAATTGTTTTCGGATGGTCCCAAAGGGATTGAATGCATTTGGGAGCTTTGTGCACGCAGCTGAGAGCGCCAGTTAGCTTTTTGAGCCTCTGGGAAGGCCCCAAAATGGGGTTTTTTCCACCTTATCGACAAAATCGCAGACTTTCTACACAATAAACTTTTTTTTCTGATAGCCCCGAGGGATTTGCATTATTATTGGGAGAGTGCGCAGCCTTGCGCAGACAGATTGCGTAGATAACAACACCTTTTTGAGCCTCTGGGAATGCCCCAAAATGGGGTTTTTTCCCTAAGGATCGCACATATCGCGTCTTCTTTGTGTTTTTGCACAATAGGAATTGTTTTCGGATGGTCCCAAAGGGATTGAATGCATTTGGGAGCTTTGTGCACGCAGCTGAGAGCGCCAGTTAGCTTTTTGAGCCTCTGGGAAGGCCCCAAAATGGGGTTTTTTCCACCTTATCGACAAAATCGCAGACTTTCTACACAATAAACTTTTTTTTCTGATAGCCCCGAGGGATTTGCATTATTATTGGGAGAGTGCGCAGCCTTGCGCAGACAGATTGCGTAGATAACAACACCTTTTTGAGCCTCTGGGAATGCCCCAAAATGGGGTTTTTTCCCTAAGGATCGCACATATCGCGTCTTCTTTGTGTTTTTGCACAATAGGAATTGTTTTCGGATGGTCCCAAAGGGATTGAATGCATTTGGGAGCTTTGTGCACGCAGCTGAGAGCGCCAGTTAGCTTTTTGAGCCTCTGGGAAGGCCCCAAAATGGGGTTTTTTCCACCTTATCGACAAAATCGCAGACTTTCTACACAATAAACTTTTTTTTCTGATAGCCCCGAGGGATTTGCATTATTATTGGGAGAGTGCGCAGCCTTGCGCAGACAGATTGCGTAGATAACAACACCTTTTTGAGCCTCTGGGAATGCCCCAAAATGGGGTTTTTTCCCTAAGGATCGCACATATCGCGTCTTCTTTGTGTTTTTGCACAATAGGAATTGTTTTCGGATGGTCCCAAAGGGATTGAATGCATTTGGGAGCTTTGTGCACGCAGCTGAGAGCGCCAGTTAGCTTTTTGAGCCTCTGGGAAGGCCCCAAAATGGGGTTTTTTCCACCTTATCGACAAAATCGCAGACTTTCTACACAATAAACTTTTTTTTCTGATAGCCCCGAGGGATTTGCATTATTATTGGGAGAGTGCGCAGCCTTGCGCAGACAGATTGCGTAGATAACAACACCTTTTTGAGCCTCTGGGAATGCCCCAAAATGGGGTTTTTTCCCTAAGGATCGCACATATCGCGTCTTCTTTGTGTTTTTGCACAATAGGAATTGTTTTCGGATGGTCCCAAAGGGATTGAATGCATTTGGGAGCTTTGTGCACGCAGCTGAGAGCGCCAGTTAGCTTTTTGAGCCTCTGGGAAGGCCCCAAAATGGGGTTTTTTCCACCTTATCGACAAAATCGCAGACTTTCTACACAATAAACTTTTTTTTCTGATAGCCCCGAGGGATTTGCATTATTATTGGGAGAGTGCGCAGCCTTGCGCAGACAGATTGCGTAGATAACAACACCTTTTTGAGCCTCTGGGAATGCCCCAAAATGGGGTTTTTTCCCTAAGGATCGCACATATCGCGTCTTCTTTGTGTTTTTGCACAATAGGAATTGTTTTCGGATGGTCCCAAAGGGATTGAATGCATTTGGGAGCTTTGTGCACGCAGCTGAGAGCGCCAGTTAGCTTTTTGAGCCTCTGGGAAGGCCCCAAAATGGGGTTTTTTCCACCTTATCGACAAAATCGCAGACTTTCTACACAATAAACTTTTTTTTCTGATAGCCCCGAGGGATTTGCATTATTATTGGGAGAGTGCGCAGCCTTGCGCAGACAGATTGCGTAGATAACAACACCTTTTTGAGCCTCTGGGAATGCCCCAAAATGGGGTTTTTTCCCTAAGGATCGCACATATCGCGTCTTCTTTGTGTTTTTGCACAATAGGAATTGTTTTCGGATGGTCCCAAAGGGATTGAATGCATTTGGGAGCTTTGTGCACGCAGCTGAGAGCGCCAGTTAGCTTTTTGAGCCTCTGGGAAGGCCCCAAAATGGGGTTTTTTCCACCTTATCGACAAAATCGCAGACTTTCTACACAATAAACTTTTTTTTCTGATAGCCCCGAGGGATTTGCATTATTATTGGGAGAGTGCGCAGCCTTGCGCAGACAGATTGCGTAGATAACAACACCTTTTTGAGCCTCTGGGAATGCCCCAAAATGGGGTTTTTTCCCTAAGGATCGCACATATCGCGTCTTCTTTGTGTTTTTGCACAATAGGAATTGTTTTCGGATGGTCCCAAAGGGATTGAATGCATTTGGGAGCTTTGTGCACGCAGCTGAGAGCGCCAGTTAGCTTTTTGAGCCTCTGGGAAGGCCCCAAAATGGGGTTTTTTCCACCTTATCGACAAAATCGCAGACTTTCTACACAATAAACTTTTTTTTCTGATAGCCCCGAGGGATTTGCATTATTATTGGGAGAGTGCGCAGCCTTGCGCAGACAGATTGCGTAGATAACAACACCTTTTTGAGCCTCTGGGAATGCCCCAAAATGGGGTTTTTTCCCTAAGGATCGCACATATCGCGTCTTCTTTGTGTTTTTGCACAATAGGAATTGTTTTCGGATGGTCCCAAAGGGATTGAATGCATTTGGGAGCTTTGTGCACGCAGCTGAGAGCGCCAGTTAGCTTTTTGAGCCTCTGGGAAGGCCCCAAAATGGGGTTTTTTCCACCTTATCGACAAAATCGCAGACTTTCTACACAATAAACTTTTTTTTCTGATAGCCCCGAGGGATTTGCATTATTATTGGGAGAGTGCGCAGCCTTGCGCAGACAGATTGCGTAGATAACAACACCTTTTTGAGCCTCTGGGAATGCCCCAAAATGGGGTTTTTTCCCTAAGGATCGCACATATCGCGTCTTCTTTGTGTTTTTGCACAATAGGAATTGTTTTCGGATGGTCCCAAAGGGATTGAATGCATTTGGGAGCTTTGTGCACGCAGCTGAGAGCGCCAGTTAGCTTTTTGAGCCTCTGGGAAGGCCCCAAAATGGGGTTTTTTCCACCTTATCGACAAAATCGCAGACTTTCTACACAATAAACTTTTTTTTCTGATAGCCCCGAGGGATTTGCATTATTATTGGGAGAGTGCGCAGCCTTGCGCAGACAGATTGCGTAGATAACAACACCTTTTTGAGCCTCTGGGAATGCCCCAAAATGGGGTTTTTTCCCTAAGGATCGCACATATCGCGTCTTCTTTGTGTTTTTGCACAATAGGAATTGTTTTCGGATGGTCCCAAAGGGATTGAATGCATTTGGGAGCTTTGTGCACGCAGCTGAGAGCGCCAGTTAGCTTTTTGAGCCTCTGGGAAGGCCCCAAAATGGGGTTTTTTCCACCTTATCGACAAAATCGCAGACTTTCTACACAATAAACTTTTTTTTCTGATAGCCCCGAGGGATTTGCATTATTATTGGGAGAGTGCGCAGCCTTGCGCAGACAGATTGCGTAGATAACAACACCTTTTTGAGCCTCTGGGAATGCCCCAAAATGGGGTTTTTTCCCTAAGGATCGCACATATCGCGTCTTCTTTGTGTTTTTGCACAATAGGAATTGTTTTCGGATGGTCCCAAAGGGATTGAATGCATTTGGGAGCTTTGTGCACGCAGCTGAGAGCGCCAGTTAGCTTTTTGAGCCTCTGGGAAGGCCCCAAAATGGGGTTTTTTCCACCTTATCGACAAAATCGCAGACTTTCTACACAATAAACTTTTTTTTTCTGATAGCCCCGAGGGATTTGCATTATTATTGGGAGAGTGCGCAGCCTTGCGCAGACAGATTGCGTAGATAACAACACCTTTTTGAGCCTCTGGGAATGCCCCAAAATGGGGTTTTTTCCCTAAGGATCGCACATATCGCGTCTTCTTTGTGTTTTTGCACAATAGGAATTGTTTTCGGATGGTCCCAAAGGGATTGAATGCATTTGGGAGCTTTGTGCACGCAGCTGAGAGCGCCAGTTAGCTTTTTGAGCCTCTGGGAAGGCCCCAAAATGGGGTTTTTTCCACCTTATCGACAAAATCGCAGACTTTCTACACAATAAACTTTTTTTTCTGATAGCCCCGAGGGATTTGCATTATTATTGGGAGAGTGCGCAGCCTTGCGCAGACAGATTGCGTAGATAACAACACCTTTTTGAGCCTCTGGGAATGCCCCAAAATGGGGTTTTTTCCCTAAGGATCGCACATATCGCGTCTTCTTTGTGTTTTTGCACAATAGGAATTGTTTTCGGATGGTCCCAAAGGGATTGAATGCATTTGGGAGCTTTGTGCACGCAGCTGA
The DNA here is from genome assembly GCA_964017195.1 of Siderastrea radians. Lineage (NCBI taxonomy): Eukaryota > Metazoa > Cnidaria > Anthozoa > Scleractinia > Rhizangiidae > Siderastrea > Siderastrea radians. The sequence continues at coordinate 44,515 of CAXHKT010000380.1, forward strand.
GAGCGCCAGTTAGCTTTTTGAGCCTCTGGGAAGGCCCCAAAATGGGGTTTTTTCCACCTTATCGACAAAATCGCAGACTTTCTACACAATAAACTTTTTTTTCTGATAGCCCCGAGGGATTTGCATTATTATTGGGAGAGTGCGCAGCCTTGCGCAGACAGATTGCGTAGATAACAACACCTTTTTGAGCCTCTGGGAATGCCCCAAAATGGGGTTTTTTCCCTAAGGATCGCACATATCGCGTCTTCTTTGTGTTTTTGCACAATAGGAATTGTTTTCGGATGGTCCCAAAGGGATTGAATGCATTTGGGAGCTTTGTGCACGCAGCTGAGAGCGCCAGTTAGCTTTTTGTGCCTCTGGGAAGGCCCCAAAATGGGGTTTTTTCCACCTTATCGACAAAATCGCAGACTTTCTACACAATAAACTTTTTTTTTCTGATAGCCCCGAGGGATTTGCATTATTATTGGGAGAGTGCGCAGCCTTGCGCAGACAGATTGCGTAGATAACAACACCTTTTTGAGCCTCTGGGAATGCCCCAAAATGGGGTTTTTTCCCTAAGGATCGCACATATCGCGTCTTCTTTGTGTTTTTGCACAATAGGAATTGTTTTCGGATGGTCCCAAAGGGATTGAATGCATTTGGGAGCTTTGTGCACGCAGCTGAGAGCGCCAGTTAGCTTTTTGAGCCTCTGGGAAGGCCCCAAAATGGGGTTTTTTCCACCTTATCGACAAAATCGCAGACTTTCTACACAATAAACTTTTTTTTCTGATAGCCCCGAGGGATTTGCATTATTATTGGGAGAGTGCGCAGCCTTGCGCAGACAGATTGCGTAGATAACAACACCTTTTTGAGCCTCTGGGAATGCCCCAAAATGGGGTTTTTTCCCTAAGGATCGCACATATCGCGTCTTCTTTGTGTTTTTGCACAATAGGAATTGTTTTCGGATGGTCCCAAAGGGATTGAATGCATTTGGGAGCTTTGTGCACGCAGCTGAGAGCGCCAGTTAGCTTTTTGAGCCTCTGGGAAGGCCCCAAAATGGGGTTTTTTCCACCTTATCGACAAAATCGCAGACTTTCTACACAATAAACTTTTTTTTCTGATAGCCCCGAGGGATTTGCATTATTATTGGGAGAGTGCGCAGCCTTGCGCAGACAGATTGCGTAGATAACAACACCTTTTTGAGCCTCTGGGAATGCCCCAAAATGGGGTTTTTTCCCTAAGGATCGCACATATCGCGTCTTCTTTGTGTTTTTGCACAATAGGAATTGTTTTCGGATGGTCCCAAAGGGATTGAATGCATTTGGGAGCTTTGTGCACGCAGCTGAGAGCGCCAGTTAGCTTTTTGAGCCTCTGGGAAGGCCCCAAAATGGGGTTTTTTCCACCTTATCGACAAAATCGCAGACTTTCTACACAATAAACTTTTTTTTCTGATAGCCCCGAGGGATTTGCATTATTATTGGGAGAGTGCGCAGCCTTGCGCAGACAGATTGCGTAGATAACAACACCTTTTTGAGCCTCTGGGAATGCCCCAAAATGGGGTTTTTTCCCTAAGGATCGCACATATCGCGTCTTCTTTGTGTTTTTGCACAATAGGAATTGTTTTCGGATGGTCCCAAAGGGATTGAATGCATTTGGGAGCTTTGTGCACGCAGCTGAGAGCGCCAGTTAGCTTTTTGAGCCTCTGGGAAGGCCCCAAAATGGGGTTTTTTCCACCTTATCGACAAAATCGCAGACTTTCTACACAATAAACTTTTTTTTCTGATAGCCCCGAGGGATTTGCATTATTATTGGGAGAGTGCGCAGCCTTGCGCAGACAGATTGCGTAGATAACAACACCTTTTTGAGCCTCTGGGAATGCCCCAAAATGGGGTTTTTTCCCTAAGGATCGCACATATCGCGTCTTCTTTGTGTTTTTGCACAATAGGAATTGTTTTCGGATGGTCCCAAAGGGATTGAATGCATTTGGGAGCTTTGTGCACGCAGCTGAGAGCGCCAGTTAGCTTTTTGAGCCTCTGGGAAGGCCCCAAAATGGGGTTTTTTCCACCTTATCGACAAAATCGCAGACTTTCTACACAATAAACTTTTTTTTCTGATAGCCCCGAGGGATTTGCATTATTATTGGGAGAGTGCGCAGCCTTGCGCAGACAGATTGCGTAGGTAACAACACCTTTTTGAGCCTCTGGGAATGCCCCAAAATGGGGTTTTTTCCCTAAGGATCGCACATATCGCGTCTTCTTTGTGTTTTTGCACAATAGGAATTGTTTTCGGATGGTCCCAAAGGGATTGAATGCATTTGGGAGCTTTGTGCACGCAGCTGAGAGCGCCAGTTAGCTTTTTGAGCCTCTGGGAAGGCCCCAAAATGGGGTTTTTTCCACCTTATCGACAAAATCGCAGACTTTCTACACAATAAACTTTTTTTTCTGATAGCCCCGAGGGATTTGCATTATTATTGGGAGAGTGCGCAGCCTTGCGCAGACAGATTGCGTAGATAACAACACCTTTTTGAGCCTCTGGGAATGCCCCAAAATGGGGTTTTTTCCCTAAGGATCGCACATATCGCGTCTTCTTTGTGTTTTTGCACAATAGGAATTGTTTTCGGATGGTCCCAAAGGGATTGAATGCATTTGGGAGCTTTATGCACGCAGCTGAGAGCGCCAGTTAGCTTTTTGAGCCTCTGGGAAGGCCCCAAAATGGGGTTTTTTCCACCTTATCGACAAAATCGCAGACTTTCTACACAATAAACTTTTTTTTCTGATAGCCCCGAGGGATTTGCATTATTATTGGGAGAGTGCGCAGCCTTGCGCAGACAGATTGCGTAGATAACAACACCTTTTTGAGCCTCTGGGAATGCCCCAAAATGGGGTTTTTTCCCTAAGGATCGCACATATCGCGTCTTCTTTGTGTTTTTGCACAATAGGAATTGTTTTCGGATGGTCCCAAAGGGATTGAATGCATTTGGGAGCTTTGTGCACGCAGCTGAGAGCGCCAGTTAGCTTTTTGAGCCTCTGGGAAGGCCCCAAAATGGGGTTTTTTCCACCTTATCGACAAAATCGCAGACTTTCTACACAATAAACTTTTTTTTCTGATAGCCCCGAGGGATTTGCATTATTATTGGGAGAGTGCGCAGCCTTGCGCAGACAGATTGCGTAGATAACAACACCTTTTTGAGCCTCTGGGAATGCCCCAAAATGGGGTTTTTTCCCTAAGGATCGCACATATCGCGTCTTCTTTGTGTTTTTGCACAATAGGAATTGTTTTCGGATGGTCCCAAAGGGATTGAATGCATTTGGGAGCTTTGTGCACGCAGCTGAGAGCGCCAGTTAGCTTTTTGAGCCTCTGGGAAGGCCCCAAAATGGGGTTTTTTCCACCTTATCGACAAAATCGCAGACTTTCTACACAATAAACTTTTTTTTCTGATAGCCCCGAGGGATTTGCATTATTATTGGGAGAGTGCGCAGCCTTGCGCAGACAGATTGCGTAGATAACAACACCTTTTTGAGCCTCTGGGAATGCCCCAAAATGGGGTTTTTTCCCTAAGGATCGCACATATCGCGTCTTCTTTGTGTTTTTGCACAATAGGAATTGTTTTCGGATGGTCCCAAAGGGATTGAATGCATTTGGGAGCTTTGTGCACGCAGCTGAGAGCGCCAGTTAGCTTTTTGAGCCTCTGGGAAGGCCCCAAAATGGGGTTTTTTCCACCTTATCGACAAAATCGCAGACTTTCTACACAATAAACTTTTTTTTCTGATAGCCCCGAGGGATTTGCATTATTATTGGGAGAGTGCGCAGCCTTGCGCAGACAGATTGCGTAGATAACAACACCTTTTTGAGCCTCTGGGAATGCCCCAAAATGGGGTTTTTTCCCTAAGGATCGCACATATCGCGTCTTCTTTGTGTTTTTGCACAATAGGAATTGTTTTCGGATGGTCCCAAAGGGATTGAATGCATTTGGGAGCTTTGTGCACGCAGCTGAGAGCGCCAGTTAGCTTTTTGAGCCTCTGGGAAGGCCCCAAAATGGGGTTTTTTCCACCTTATCGACAAAATCGCAGACTTTCTACACAATAAACTTTTTTTTCTGATAGCCCCGAGGGATTTGCATTATTATTGGGAGAGTGCGCAGCCTTGCGCAGACAGATTGCGTAGATAACAACACCTTTTTGAGCCTCTGGGAATGCCCCAAAATGGGGTTTTTTCCCTAAGGATCGCACATATCGCGTCTTCTTTGTGTTTTTGCACAATAGGAATTGTTTTCGGATGGTCCCAAAGGGATTGAATGCATTTGGGAGCTTTGTGCACGCAGCTGAGAGCGCCAGTTAGCTTTTTGAGCCTCTGGGAAGGCCCCAAAATGGGGTTTTTTCCACCTTATCGACAAAATCGCAGACTTTCTACACAATAAACTTTTTTTTCTGATAGCCCCGAGGGATTTGCATTATTATTGGGAGAGTGCGCAGCCTTGCGCAGACAGATTGCGTAGGTAACAACACCTTTTTGAGCCTCTGGGAATGCCCCAAAATGGGGTTTTTTCCCTAAGGATCGCACATATCGCGTCTTCTTTGTGTTTTTGCACAATAGGAATTGTTTTCGGATGGTCCCAAAGGGATTGAATGCATTTGGGAGCTTTGTGCACGCAGCTGAGAGCGCCAGTTAGCTTTTTGAGCCTCTGGGAAGGCCCCAAAATGGGGTTTTTTCCACCTTATCGACAAAATCGCAGACTTTCTACACAATAAACTTTTTTTTCTGATAGCCCCGAGGGATTTGCATTATTATTGGGAGAGTGCGCAGCCTTGCGCAGACAGATTGCGTAGGTAACAACACCTTTTTGAGCCTCTGGGAATGCCCCAAAATGGGGTTTTTTCCCTAAGGATCGCACATATCGCGTCTTCTTTGTGTTTTTGCACAATAGGAATTGTTTTCGGATGGTCCCAAAGGGATTGAATGCATTTGGGAGCTTTGTGCACGCAGCTGAGAGCGCCAGTTAGCTTTTTGAGCCTCTGGGAAGGCCCCAAAATGGGGTTTTTTCCACCTTATCGACAAAATCGCAGACTTTCTACACAATAAACTTTTTTTTCTGATAGCCCCGAGGGATTTGCATTATTATTGGGAGAGTGCGCAGCCTTGCGCAGACAGATTGCGTAGATAACAACACCTTTTTGAGCCTCTGGGAATGCCCCAAAATGGGGTTTTTTCCCTAAGGATCGCACATATCGCGTCTTCTTTGTGTTTTTGCACAATAGGAATTGTTTTCGGATGGTCCCAAAGGGATTGAATGCATTTGGGAGCTTTGTGCACGCAGCTGAGAGCGCCAGTTAGCTTTTTGAGCCTCTGGGAAGGCCCCAAAATGGGGTTTTTTCCACCTTATCGACAAAATCGCAGACTTTCTACACAATAAACTTTTTTTTCTGATAGCCCCGAGGGATTTGCATTATTATTGGGAGAGTGCGCAGCCTTGCGCAGACAGATTGCGTAGATAACAACACCTTTTTGAGCCTCTGGGAATGCCCCAAAATGGGGTTTTTTCCCTAAGGATCGCACATATCGCGTCTTCTTTGTGTTTTTGCACAATAGGAATTGTTTTCGGATGGTCCCAAAGGGATTGAATGCATTTGGGAGCTTTGTGCACGCAGCTGAGAGCGCCAGTTAGCTTTTTGAGCCTCTGGGAAGGCCCCAAAATGGGGTTTTTTCCACCTTATCGACAAAATCGCAGACTTTCTACACAATAAACTTTTTTTTCTGATAGCCCCGAGGGATTTGCATTATTATTGGGAGAGTGCGCAGCCTTGCGCAGACAGATTGCGTAGATAACAACACCTTTTTGAGCCTCTGGGAATGCCCCAAAATGGGGTTTTTTCCCTAAGGATCGCACATATCGCGTCTTCTTTGTGTTTTTGCACAATAGGAATTGTTTTCGGATGGTCCCAAAGGGATTGAATGCATTTGGGAGCTTTGTGCACGCAGCTGAGAGCGCCAGTTAGCTTTTTGAGCCTCTGGGAAGGCCCCAAAATGGGGTTTTTTCCACCTTATCGACAAAATCGCAGACTTTCTACACAATAAACTTTTTTTTCTGATAGCCCCGAGGGATTTGCATTATTATTGGGAGAGTGCGCAGCCTTGCGCAGACAGATTGCGTAGATAACAACACCTTTTTGAGCCTCTGGGAATGCCCCAAAATGGGGTTTTTTCCCTAAGGATCGCACATATCGCGTCTTCTTTGTGTTTTTGCACAATAGGAATTGTTTTCGGATGGTCCCAAAGGGATTGAATGCATTTGGGAGCTTTGTGCACGCAGCTGAGAGCGCCAGTTAGCTTTTTGAGCCTCTGGGAAGGCCCCAAAATGGGGTTTTTTCCACCTTATCGACAAAATCGCAGACTTTCTACACAATAAACTTTTTTTTCTGATAGCCCCGAGGGATTTGCATTATTATTGGGAGAGTGCGCAGCCTTGCGCAGACAGATTGCGTAGATAACAACACCTTTTTGAGCCTCTGGGAATGCCCCAAAATGGGGTTTTTTCCCTAAGGATCGCACATATCGCGTCTTCTTTGTGTTTTTGCACAATAGGAATTGTTTTCGGATGGTCCCAAAGGGATTGAATGCATTTGGGAGCTTTGTGCACGCAGCTGAGAGCGCCAGTTAGCTTTTTGAGCCTCTGGGAAGGCCCCAAAATGGGGTTTTTTCCACCTTATCGACAAAATCGCAGACTTTCTACACAATAAACTTTTTTTTCTGATAGCCCCGAGGGATTTGCATTATTATTGGGAGAGTGCGCAGCCTTGCGCAGACAGATTGCGTAGATAACAACACCTTTTTGAGCCTCTGGGAATGCCCCAAAATGGGGTTTTTTCCCTAAGGATCGCACATATCGCGTCTTCTTTGTGTTTTTGCACAATAGGAATTGTTTTCGGATGGTCCCAAAGGGATTGAATGCATTTGGGAGCTTTGTGCACGCAGCTGAGAGCGCCAGTTAGCTTTTTGAGCCTCTGGGAAGGCCCCAAAATGGGGTTTTTTCCACCTTATCGACAAAATCGCAGACTTTCTACACAATAAACTTTTTTTTCTGATAGCCCCGAGGGATTTGCATTATTATTGGGAGAGTGCGCAGCCTTGCGCAGACAGATTGCGTAGATAACAACACCTTTTTGAGCCTCTGGGAATGCCCCAAAATGGGGTTTTTTCCCTAAGGATCGCACATATCGCGTCTTCTTTGTGTTTTTGCACAATAGGAATTGTTTTCGGATGGTCCCAAAGGGATTGAATGCATTTGGGAGCTTTGTGCACGCAGCTGAGAGCGCCAGTTAGCTTTTTGAGCCTCTGGGAAGGCCCCAAAATGGGGTTTTTTCCACCTTATCGACAAAATCGCAGACTTTCTACACAATAAACTTTTTTTTCTGATAGCCCCGAGGGATTTGCATTATTATTGGGAGAGTGCGCAGCCTTGCGCAGACAGATTGCGTAGATAACAACACCTTTTTGAGCCTCTGGGAATGCCCCAAAATGGGGTTTTTTCCCTAAGGATCGCACATATCGCGTCTTCTTTGTGTTTTTGCACAATAGGAATTGTTTTCGGATGGTCCCAAAGGGATTGAATGCATTTGGGAGCTTTGTGCACGCAGCTGAGAGCGCCAGTTAGCTTTTTGAGCCTCTGGGAAGGCCCCAAAATGGGGTTTTTTCCACCTTATCGACAAAATCGCAGACTTTCTACACAATAAACTTTTTTTTCTGATAGCCCCGAGGGATTTGCATTATTATTGGGAGAGTGCGCAGCCTTGCGCAGACAGATTGCGTAGATAACAACACCTTTTTGAGCCTCTGGGAATGCCCCAAAATGGGGTTTTTTCCCTAAGGATCGCACATATCGCGTCTTCTTTGTGTTTTTGCACAATAGGAATTGTTTTCGGATGGTCCCAAAGGGATTGAATGCATTTGGGAGCTTTGTGCACGCAGCTGAGAGCGCCAGTTAGCTTTTTGAGCCTCTGGGAAGGCCCCAAAATGGGGTTTTTTCCACCTTATCGACAAAATCGCAGACTTTCTACACAATAAACTTTTTTTTCTGATAGCCCCGAGGGATTTGCATTATTATTGGGAGAGTGCGCAGCCTTGCGCAGACAGATTGCGTAGATAACAACACCTTTTTGAGCCTCTGGGAATGCCCCAAAATGGGGTTTTTTCCCTAAGGATCGCACATATCGCGTCTTCTTTGTGTTTTTGCACAATAGGAATTGTTTTCGGATGGTCCCAAAGGGATTGAATGCATTTGGGAGCTTTGTGCACGCAGCTGAGAGCGCCAGTTAGCTTTTTGAGCCTCTGGGAAGGCCCCAAAATGGGGTTTTTTCCACCTTATCGACAAAATCGCAGACTTTCTACACAATAAACTTTTTTTTCTGATAGCCCCGAGGGATTTGCATTATTATTGGGAGAGTGCGCAGCCTTGCGCAGACAGATTGCGTAGATAACAACACCTTTTTGAGCCTCTGGGAATGCCCCAAAATGGGGTTTTTTCCCTAAGGATCGCACATATCGCGTCTTCTTTGTGTTTTTGCACAATAGGAATTGTTTTCGGATGGTCCCAAAGGGATTGAATGCATTTGGGAGCTTTGTGCACGCAGCTGAGAGCGCCAGTTAGCTTTTTGAGCCTCTGGGAAGGCCCCAAAATGGGGTTTTTTCCACCTTATCGACAAAATCGCAGACTTTCTACACAATAAACTTTTTTTTCTGATAGCCCCGAGGGATTTGCATTATTATTGGGAGAGTGCGCAGCCTTGCGCAGACAGATTGCGTAGATAACAACACCTTTTTGAGCCTCTGGGAATGCCCCAAAATGGGGTTTTTTCCCTAAGGATCGCACATATCGCGTCTTCTTTGTGTTTTTGCACAATAGGAATTGTTTTCGGATGGTCCCAAAGGGATTGAATGCATTTGGGAGCTTTGTGCACGCAGCTGAGAGCGCCAGTTAGCTTTTTGAGCCTCTGGGAAGGCCCCAAAATGGGGTTTTTTCCACCTTATCGACAAAATCGCAGACTTTCTACACAATAAACTTTTTTTTCTGATAGCCCCGAGGGATTTGCATTATTATTGGGAGAGTGCGCAGCCTTGCGCAGACAGATTGCGTAGATAACAACACCTTTTTGAGCCTCTGGGAATGCCCCAAAATGGGGTTTTTTCCCTAAGGATCGCACATATCGCGTCTTCTTTGTGTTTTTGCACAATAGGAATTGTTTTCGGATGGTCCCAAAGGGATTGAATGCATTTGGGAGCTTTGTGCACGCAGCTGAGAGCGCCAGTTAGCTTTTTGAGCCTCTGGGAAGGCCCCAAAATGGGGTTTTTTCCACCTTATCGACAAAATCGCAGACTTTCTACACAATAAACTTTTTTTTCTGATAGCCCCGAGGGATTTGCATTATTATTGGGAGAGTGCGCAGCCTTGCGCAGACAGATTGCGTAGATAACAACACCTTTTTGAGCCTCTGGGAATGCCCCAAAATGGGGTTTTTTCCCTAAGGATCGCACATATCGCGTCTTCTTTGTGTTTTTGCACAATAGGAATTGTTTTCGGATGGTCCCAAAGGGATTGAATGCATTTGGGAGCTTTGTGCACGCAGCTGAGAGCGCCAGTTAGCTTTTTGAGCCTCTGGGAAGGCCCCAAAATGGGGTTTTTTCCACCTTATCGACAAAATCGCAGACTTTCTACACAATAAACTTTTTTTTCTGATAGCCCCGAGGGATTTGCATTATTATTGGGAGAGTGCGCAGCCTTGCGCAGACAGATTGCGTAGATAACAACACCTTTTTGAGCCTCTGGGAATGCCCCAAAATGGGGTTTTTTCCCTAAGGATCGCACATATCGCGTCTTCTTTGTGTTTTTGCACAATAGGAATTGTTTTCGGATGGTCCCAAAGGGATTGAATGCATTTGGGAGCTTTGTGCACGCAGCTGAGAGCGCCAGTTAGCTTTTTGAGCCTCTGGGAAGGCCCCAAAATGGGGTTTTTTCCACCTTATCGACAAAATCGCAGACTTTCTACACAATAAACTTTTTTTTCTGATAGCCCCGAGGGATTTGCATTATTATTGGGAGAGTGCGCAGCCTTGCGCAGACAGATTGCGTAGATAACAACACCTTTTTGAGCCTCTGGGAATGCCCCAAAATGGGGTTTTTTCCCTAAGGATCGCACATATCGCGTCTTCTTTGTGTTTTTGCACAATAGGAATTGTTTTCGGATGGTCCCAAAGGGATTGAATGCATTTGGGAGCTTTGTGCACGCAGCTGAGAGCGCCAGTTAGCTTTTTGAGCCTCTGGGAAGGCCCCAAAATGGGGTTTTTTCCACCTTATCGACAAAATCGCAGACTTTCTACACAATAAACTTTTTTTTCTGATAGCCCCGAGGGATTTGCATTATTATTGGGAGAGTGCGCAGCCTTGCGCAGACAGATTGCGTAGATAACAACACCTTTTTGAGCCTCTGGGAATGCCCCAAAATGGGGTTTTTTCCCTAAGGATCGCACATATCGCGTCTTCTTTGTGTTTTTGCACAATAGGAATTGTTTTCGGATGGTCCCAAAGGGATTGAATGCATTTGGGAGCTTTGTGCACGCAGCTGAGAGCGCCAGTTAGCTTTTTGAGCCTCTGGGAAGGCCCCAAAATGGGGTTTTTTCCACCTTATCGACAAAATCGCAGACTTTCTACACAATAAACTTTTTTTTCTGATAGCCCCGAGGGATTTGCATTATTATTGGGAGAGTGCGCAGCCTTGCGCAGACAGATTGCGTAGATAACAACACCTTTTTGAGCCTCTGGGAATGCCCCAAAATGGGGTTTTTTCCCTAAGGATCGCACATATCGCGTCTTCTTTGTGTTTTTGCACAATAGGAATTGTTTTCGGATGGTCCCAAAGGGATTGAATGCATTTGGGAGCTTTGTGCACGCAGCTGAGAGCGCCAGTTAGCTTTTTGAGCCTCTGGGAAGGCCCCAAAATGGGGTTTTTTCCACCTTATCGACAAAATCGCAGACTTTCTACACAATAAACTTTTTTTTCTGATAGCCCCGAGGGATTTGCATTATTATTGGGAGAGTGCGCAGCCTTGCGCAGACAGATTGCGTAGATAACAACACCTTTTTGAGCCTCTGGGAATGCCCCAAAATGGGGTTTTTTCCCTAAGGATCGCACATATCGCGTCTTCTTTGTGTTTTTGCACAATAGGAATTGTTTTCGGATGGTCCCAAAGGGATTGAATGCATTTGGGAGCTTTGTGCACGCAGCTGAGAGCGCCAGTTAGCTTTTTGAGCCTCTGGGAAGGCCCCAAAATGGGGTTTTTTCCACCTTATCGACAAAATCGCAGACTTTCTACACAATAAACTTTTTTTTCTGATAGCCCCGAGGGATTTGCATTATTATTGGGAGAGTGCGCAGCCTTGCGCAGACAGATTGCGTAGATAACAACACCTTTTTGAGCCTCTGGGAATGCCCCAAAATGGGGTTTTTTCCCTAAGGATCGCACATATCGCGTCTTCTTTGTGTTTTTGCACAATAGGAATTGTTTTCGGATGGTCCCAAAGGGATTGAATGCATTTGGGAGCTTTGTGCACGCAGCTGAGAGCGCCAGTTAGCTTTTTGAGCCTCTGGGAAGGCCCCAAAATGGGGTTTTTTCCACCTTATCGACAAAATCGCAGACTTTCTACACAATAAACTTTTTTTTCTGATAGCCCCGAGGGATTTGCATTATTATTGGGAGAGTGCGCAGCCTTGCGCAGACAGATTGCGTAGATAACAACACCTTTTTGAGCCTCTGGGAATGCCCCAAAATGGGGTTTTTTCCCTAAGGATCGCACATATCGCGTCTTCTTTGTGTTTTTGCACAATAGGAATTGTTTTCGGATGGTCCCAAAGGGATTGAATGCATTTGGGAGCTTTGTGCACGCAGCTGAGAGCGCCAGTTAGCTTTTTGAGCCTCTGGGAAGGCCCCAAAATGGGGTTTTTTCCACCTTATCGACAAAATCGCAGACTTTCTACACAATAAACTTTTTTTTCTGATAGCCCCGAGGGATTTGCATTATTATTGGGAGAGTGCGCAGCCTTGCGCAGACAGATTGCGTAGATAACAACACCTTTTTGAGCCTCTGGGAATGCCCCAAAATGGGGTTTTTTCCCTAAGGATCGCACATATCGCGTCTTCTTTGTGTTTTTGCACAATAGGAATTGTTTTCGGATGGTCCCAAAGGGATTGAATGCATTTGGGAGCTTTGTGCACGCAGCTGAGAGCGCCAGTTAGCTTTTTGAGCCTCTGGGAAGGCCCCAAAATGGGGTTTTTTCCACCTTATCGACAAAATCGCAGACTTTCTACACAATAAACTTTTTTTTCTGATAGCCCCGAGGGATTTGCATTATTATTGGGAGAGTGCGCAGCCTTGCGCAGACAGATTGCGTAGATAACAACACCTTTTTGAGCCTCTGGGAATGCCCCAAAATGGGGTTTTTTCCCTAAGGATCGCACATATCGCGTCTTCTTTGTGTTTTTGCACAATAGGAATTGTTTTCGGATGGTCCCAAAGGGATTGAATGCATTTGGGAGCTTTGTGCACGCAGCTGAGAGCGCCAGTTAGCTTTTTGAGCCTCTGGGAAGGCCCCAAAATGGGGTTTTTTCCACCTTATCGACAAAATCGCAGACTTTCTACACAATAAACTTTTTTTTCTGATAGCCCCGAGGGATTTGCATTATTATTGGGAGAGTGCGCAGCCTTGCGCAGACAGATTGCGTAGATAACAACACCTTTTTGAGCCTCTGGGAATGCCCCAAAATGGGGTTTTTTCCCTAAGGATCGCACATATCGCGTCTTCTTTGTGTTTTTGCACAATAGGAATTGTTTTCGGATGGTCCCAAAGGGATTGAATGCATTTGGGAGCTTTGTGCACGCAGCTGAGAGCGCCAGTTAGCTTTTTGAGCCTCTGGGAAGGCCCCAAAATGGGGTTTTTTCCACCTTATCGACAAAATCGCAGACTTTCTACACAATAAACTTTTTTTTCTGATAGCCCCGAGGGATTTGCATTATTATTGGGAGAGTGCGCAGCCTTGCGCAGACAGATTGCGTAGATAACAACACCTTTTTGAGCCTCTGGGAATGCCCCAAAATGGGGTTTTTTCCCTAAGGATCGCACATATCGCGTCTTCTTTGTGTTTTTGCACAATAGGAATTGTTTTCGGATGGTCCCAAAGGGATTGAATGCATTTGGGAGCTTTGTGCACGCAGCTGAGAGCGCCAGTTAGCTTTTTGAGCCTCTGGGAAGGCCCCAAAATGGGGTTTTTTCCACCTTATCGACAAAATCGCAGACTTTCTACACAATAAACTTTTTTTTCTGATAGCCCCGAGGGATTTGCATTATTATTGGGAGAGTGCGCAGCCTTGCGCAGACAGATTGCGTAGATAACAACACCTTTTTGAGCCTCTGGGAATGCCCCAAAATGGGGTTTTTTCCCTAAGGATCGCACATATCGCGTCTTCTTTGTGTTTTTGCACAATAGGAATTGTTTTCGGATGGTCCCAAAGGGATTGAATGCATTTGGGAGCTTTGTGCACGCAGCTGAGAGCGCCAGTTAGCTTTTTGAGCCTCTGGGAAGGCCCCAAAATGGGGTTTTTTCCACCTTATCGACAAAATCGCAGACTTTCTACACAATAAACTTTTTTTTCTGATAGCCCCGAGGGATTTGCATTATTATTGGGAGAGTGCGCAGCCTTGCGCAGACAGATTGCGTAGATAACAACACCTTTTTGAGCCTCTGGGAATGCCCCAAAATGGGGTTTTTTCCCTAAGGATCGCACATATCGCGTCTTCTTTGTGTTTTTGCACAATAGGAATTGTTTTCGGATGGTCCCAAAGGGATTGAATGCATTTGGGAGCTTTGTGCACGCAGCTGAGAGCGCCAGTTAGCTTTTTGAGCCTCTGGGAAGGCCCCAAAATGGGGTTTTTTCCACCTTATCGACAAAATCGCAGACTTTCTACACAATAAACTTTTTTTTCTGATAGCCCCGAGGGATTTGCATTATTATTGGGAGAGTGCGCAGCCTTGCGCAGACAGATTGCGTAGATAACAACACCTTTTTGAGCCTCTGGGAATGCCCCAAAATGGGGTTTTTTCCCTAAGGATCGCACATATCGCGTCTTCTTTGTGTTTTTGCACAATAGGAATTGTTTTCGGATGGTCCCAAAGGGATTGAATGCATTTGGGAGCTTTGTGCACGCAGCTGAGAGCGCCAGTTAGCTTTTTGAGCCTCTGGGAAGGCCCCAAAATGGGGTTTTTTCCACCTTATCGACAAAATCGCAGACTTTCTACACAATAAACTTTTTTTTCTGATAGCCCCGAGGGATTTGCATTATTATTGGGAGAGTGCGCAGCCTTGCGCAGACAGATTGCGTAGATAACAACACCTTTTTGAGCCTCTGGGAATGCCCCAAAATGGGGTTTTTTCCCTAAGGATCGCACATATCGCGTCTTCTTTGTGTTTTTGCACAATAGGAATTGTTTTCGGATGGTCCCAAAGGGATTGAATGCATTTGGGAGCTTTGTGCACGCAGCTGAGAGCGCCAGTTAGCTTTTTGAGCCTCTGGGAAGGCCCCAAAATGGGGTTTTTTCCACCTTATCGACAAAATCGCAGACTTTCTACACAATAAACTTTTTTTTCTGATAGCCCCGAGGGATTTGCATTATTATTGGGAGAGTGCGCAGCCTTGCGCAGACAGATTGCGTAGATAACAACACCTTTTTGAGCCTCTGGGAATGCCCCAAAATGGGGTTTTTTCCCTAAGGATCGCACATATCGCGTCTTCTTTGTGTTTTTGCACAATAGGAATTGTTTTCGGATGGTCCCAAAGGGATTGAATGCATTTGGGAGCTTTGTGCACGCAGCTGAGAGCGCCAGTTAGCTTTTTGAGCCTCTGGGAAGGCCCCAAAATGGGGTTTTTTCCACCTTATCGACAAAATCGCAGACTTTCTACACAATAAACTTTTTTTTCTGATAGCCCCGAGGGATTTGCATTATTATTGGGAGAGTGCGCAGCCTTGCGCAGACAGATTGCGTAGATAACAACACCTTTTTGAGCCTCTGGGAATGCCCCAAAATGGGGTTTTTTCCCTAAGGATCGCACATATCGCGTCTTCTTTGTGTTTTTGCACAATAGGAATTGTTTTCGGATGGTCCCAAAGGGATTGAATGCATTTGGGAGCTTTGTGCACGCAGCTGAGAGCGCCAGTTAGCTTTTTGAGCCTCTGGGAAGGCCCCAAAATGGGGTTTTTTCCACCTTATCGACAAAATCGCAGACTTTCTACACAATAAACTTTTTTTTCTGATAGCCCCGAGGGATTTGCATTATTATTGGGAGAGTGCGCAGCCTTGCGCAGACAGATTGCGTAGATAACAACACCTTTTTGAGCCTCTGGGAATGCCCCAAAATGGGGTTTTTTCCCTAAGGATCGCACATATCGCGTCTTCTTTGTGTTTTTGCACAATAGGAATTGTTTTCGGATGGTCCCAAAGGGATTGAATGCATTTGGGAGCTTTGTGCACGCAGCTGAGAGCGCCAGTTAGCTTTTTGAGCCTCTGGGAAGGCCCCAAAATGGGGTTTTTTCCACCTTATCGACAAAATCGCAGACTTTCTACACAATAAACTTTTTTTTCTGATAGCCCCGAGGGATTTGCATTATTATTGGGAGAGTGCGCAGCCTTGCGCAGACAGATTGCGTAGATAACAACACCTTTTTGAGCCTCTGGGAATGCCCCAAAATGGGGTTTTTTCCCTAAGGATCGCACATATCGCGTCTTCTTTGTGTTTTTGCACAATAGGAATTGTTTTCGGATGGTCCCAAAGGGATTGAATGCATTTGGGAGCTTTGTGCACGCAGCTGAGAGCGCCAGTTAGCTTTTTGAGCCTCTGGGAAGGCCCCAAAATGGGGTTTTTTCCACCTTATCGACAAAATCGCAGACTTTCTACACAATAAACTTTTTTTTCTGATAGCCCCGAGGGATTTGCATTATTATTGGGAGAGTGCGCAGCCTTGCGCAGACAGATTGCGTAGATAACAACACCTTTTTGAGCCTCTGGGAATGCCCCAAAATGGGGTTTTTTCCCTAAGGATCGCACATATCGCGTCTTCTTTGTGTTTTTGCACAATAGGAATTGTTTTCGGATGGTCCCAAAGGGATTGAATGCATTTGGGAGCTTTGTGCACGCAGCTGAGAGCGCCAGTTAGCTTTTTGAGCCTCTGGGAAGGCCCCAAAATGGGGTTTTTTCCACCTTATCGACAAAATCGCAGACTTTCTACACAATAAACTTTTTTTTCTGATAGCCCCGAGGGATTTGCATTATTATTGGGAGAGTGCGCAGCCTTGCGCAGACAGATTGCGTAGATAACAACACCTTTTTGAGCCTCTGGGAATGCCCCAAAATGGGGTTTTTTCCCTAAGGATCGCACATATCGCGTCTTCTTTGTGTTTTTGCACAATAGGAATTGTTTTCGGATGGTCCCAAAGGGATTGAATGCATTTGGGAGCTTTGTGCACGCAGCTGAGAGCGCCAGTTAGCTTTTTGAGCCTCTGGGAAGGCCCCAAAATGGGGTTTTTTCCACCTTATCGACAAAATCGCAGACTTTCTACACAATAAACTTTTTTTTCTGATAGCCCCGAGGGATTTGCATTATTATTGGGAGAGTGCGCAGCCTTGCGCAGACAGATTGCGTAGATAACAACACCTTTTTGAGCCTCTGGGAATGCCCCAAAATGGGGTTTTTTCCCTAAGGATCGCACATATCGCGTCTTCTTTGTGTTTTTGCACAATAGGAATTGTTTTCGGATGGTCCCAAAGGGATTGAATGCATTTGGGAGCTTTGTGCACGCAGCTGAGAGCGCCAGTTAGCTTTTTGAGCCTCTGGGAAGGCCCCAAAATGGGGTTTTTTCCACCTTATCGACAAAATCGCAGACTTTCTACACAATAAACTTTTTTTTCTGATAGCCCCGAGGGATTTGCATTATTATTGGGAGAGTGCGCAGCCTTGCGCAGACAGATTGCGTAGATAACAACACCTTTTTGAGCCTCTGGGAATGCCCCAAAATGGGGTTTTTTCCCTAAGGATCGCACATATCGCGTCTTCTTTGTGTTTTTGCACAATAGGAATTGTTTTCGGATGGTCCCAAAGGGATTGAATGCATTTGGGAGCTTTGTGCACGCAGCTGAGAGCGCCAGTTAGCTTTTTGAGCCTCTGGGAAGGCCCCAAAATGGGGTTTTTTCCACCTTATCGACAAAATCGCAGACTTTCTACACAATAAACTTTTTTTTCTGATAGCCCCGAGGGATTTGCATTATTATTGGGAGAGTGCGCAGCCTTGCGCAGACAGATTGCGTAGATAACAACACCTTTTTGAGCCTCTGGGAATGCCCCAAAATGGGGTTTTTTCCCTAAGGATCGCACATATCGCGTCTTCTTTGTGTTTTTGCACAATAGGAATTGTTTTCGGATGGTCCCAAAGGGATTGAATGCATTTGGGAGCTTTGTGCACGCAGCTGAGAGCGCCAGTTAGCTTTTTGAGCCTCTGGGAAGGCCCCAAAATGGGGTTTTTTCCACCTTATCGACAAAATCGCAGACTTTCTACACAATAAACTTTTTTTTCTGATAGCCCCGAGGGATTTGCATTATTATTGGGAGAGTGCGCAGCCTTGCGCAGACAGATTGCGTAGATAACAACACCTTTTTGAGCCTCTGGGAATGCCCCAAAATGGGGTTTTTTCCCTAAGGATCGCACATATCGCGTCTTCTTTGTGTT
Source organism: Siderastrea radians (assembly GCA_964017195.1). Taxonomy (NCBI): domain Eukaryota; kingdom Metazoa; phylum Cnidaria; class Anthozoa; order Scleractinia; family Rhizangiidae; genus Siderastrea; species Siderastrea radians. The sequence goes on from CAXHKT010000380.1 coordinate 62,315, forward strand.
TTTGCACAATAGGAATTGTTTTCGGATGGTCCCAAAGGGATTGAATGCATTTGGGAGCTTTGTGCACGCAGCTGAGAGCGCCAGTTAGCTTTTTGAGCCTCTGGGAAGGCCCCAAAATGGGGTTTTTTCCACCTTATCGACAAAATCGCAGACTTTCTACACAATAAACTTTTTTTTCTGATAGCCCCGAGGGATTTGCATTATTATTGGGAGAGTGCGCAGCCTTGCGCAGACAGATTGCGTAGATAACAACACCTTTTTGAGCCTCTGGGAATGCCCCAAAATGGGGTTTTTTCCCTAAGGATCGCACATATCGCGTCTTCTTTGTGTTTTTGCACAATAGGAATTGTTTTCGGATGGTCCCAAAGGGATTGAATGCATTTGGGAGCTTTGTGCACGCAGCTGAGAGCGCCAGTTAGCTTTTTGAGCCTCTGGGAAGGCCCCAAAATGGGGTTTTTTCCACCTTATCGACAAAATCGCAGACTTTCTACACAATAAACTTTTTTTTCTGATAGCCCCGAGGGATTTGCATTATTATTGGGAGAGTGCGCAGCCTTGCGCAGACAGATTGCGTAGATAACAACACCTTTTTGAGCCTCTGGGAATGCCCCAAAATGGGGTTTTTTCCCTAAGGATCGCACATATCGCGTCTTCTTTGTGTTTTTGCACAATAGGAATTGTTTTCGGATGGTCCCAAAGGGATTGAATGCATTTGGGAGCTTTGTGCACGCAGCTGAGAGCGCCAGTTAGCTTTTTGAGCCTCTGGGAAGGCCCCAAAATGGGGTTTTTTCCACCTTATCGACAAAATCGCAGACTTTCTACACAATAAACTTTTTTTTCTGATAGCCCCGAGGGATTTGCATTATTATTGGGAGAGTGCGCAGCCTTGCGCAGACAGATTGCGTAGATAACAACACCTTTTTGAGCCTCTGGGAATGCCCCAAAATGGGGTTTTTTCCCTAAGGATCGCACATATCGCGTCTTCTTTGTGTTTTTGCACAATAGGAATTGTTTTCGGATGGTCCCAAAGGGATTGAATGCATTTGGGAGCTTTGTGCACGCAGCTGAGAGCGCCAGTTAGCTTTTTGAGCCTCTGGGAAGGCCCCAAAATGGGGTTTTTTCCACCTTATCGACAAAATCGCAGACTTTCTACACAATAAACTTTTTTTTCTGATAGCCCCGAGGGATTTGCATTATTATTGGGAGAGTGCGCAGCCTTGCGCAGACAGATTGCGTAGATAACAACACCTTTTTGAGCCTCTGGGAATGCCCCAAAATGGGGTTTTTTCCCTAAGGATCGCACATATCGCGTCTTCTTTGTGTTTTTGCACAATAGGAATTGTTTTCGGATGGTCCCAAAGGGATTGAATGCATTTGGGAGCTTTGTGCACGCAGCTGAGAGCGCCAGTTAGCTTTTTGAGCCTCTGGGAAGGCCCCAAAATGGGGTTTTTTCCACCTTATCGACAAAATCGCAGACTTTCTACACAATAAACTTTTTTTTCTGATAGCCCCGAGGGATTTGCATTATTATTGGGAGAGTGCGCAGCCTTGCGCAGACAGATTGCGTAGATAACAACACCTTTTTGAGCCTCTGGGAATGCCCCAAAATGGGGTTTTTTCCCTAAGGATCGCACATATCGCGTCTTCTTTGTGTTTTTGCACAATAGGAATTGTTTTCGGATGGTCCCAAAGGGATTGAATGCATTTGGGAGCTTTGTGCACGCAGCTGAGAGCGCCAGTTAGCTTTTTGAGCCTCTGGGAAGGCCCCAAAATGGGGTTTTTTCCACCTTATCGACAAAATCGCAGACTTTCTACACAATAAACTTTTTTTTCTGATAGCCCCGAGGGATTTGCATTATTATTGGGAGAGTGCGCAGCCTTGCGCAGACAGATTGCGTAGATAACAACACCTTTTTGAGCCTCTGGGAATGCCCCAAAATGGGGTTTTTTCCCTAAGGATCGCACATATCGCGTCTTCTTTGTGTTTTTGCACAATAGGAATTGTTTTCGGATGGTCCCAAAGGGATTGAATGCATTTGGGAGCTTTGTGCACGCAGCTGAGAGCGCCAGTTAGCTTTTTGAGCCTCTGGGAAGGCCCCAAAATGGGGTTTTTTCCACCTTATCGACAAAATCGCAGACTTTCTACACAATAAACTTTTTTTTCTGATAGCCCCGAGGGATTTGCATTATTATTGGGAGAGTGCGCAGCCTTGCGCAGACAGATTGCGTAGATAACAACACCTTTTTGAGCCTCTGGGAATGCCCCAAAATGGGGTTTTTTCCCTAAGGATCGCACATATCGCGTCTTCTTTGTGTTTTTGCACAATAGGAATTGTTTTCGGATGGTCCCAAAGGGATTGAATGCATTTGGGAGCTTTGTGCACGCAGCTGAGAGCGCCAGTTTTTCTGATAGCCCCGAGGGATTTGCATTATTATTGGGAGAGTGCGCAGCCTTGCGCAGACAGATTGCGTAGATAACAACACCTTTTTGAGCCTCTGGGAATGCCCCAAAATGGGGTTTTTTCCCTAAGGATCGCACATATCGCGTCTTCTTTGTGTTTTTGCACAATAGGAATTGTTTTCGGATGGTCCCAAAGGGATTGAATGCATTTGGGAGCTTTGTGCACGCAGCTGAGAGCGCCAGTTAGCTTTTTGAGCCTCTGGGAAGGCCCCAAAATGGGGTTTTTTCCACCTTATCGACAAAATCGCAGACTTTCTACACAATAAACT